>JAHOYR010000010.1:1340230-1386134 GCA_023213295.1 Bruguiera hainesii | reverse complement strand
AAAAAAAAAAAATTATTTGCATAAGATACTGTGAACACTCCAAAGGGTATGTGCTTAATGGTGAACAAGTTGATGGAAGCATTTCATAATTAAAATCATATGATGTCACATTCCAGAGAATGAATTTCATAGTAGACGTGATATTATAAGGATTTTTATCTTTATTAGATAAGTGATCTAGATGGTTATAATGCACCAAATGCACCAACTCAAATAAATAAGGAAATGCCTCTAGCTATCAATTCAAGTGGAGTGTTATACCATAAGTAGTGCAAAATTTGCAGGAACCTATATTGCATAAAAGCAATCATAAAAGAATCCCATGTCATCATTTTAAGATTGAATGTTTACCTTAATTTGCCTAGTTCTACCTATAATAGCAAATATGGATTTAGAATTACATCATATGAATGTTAAAAATCTATATGGAACAACTTGTAGGTTTCATTGTTCAAGGCCAAGAGAATAAAGTTTGTAAAATCTAAATATCAATTTATAGCCTAAAACAATCGTCTAGGTAGTCATATTTGAAATTTCATTATACAATAATCTTATATGACTTTATAATTATTGATAAGGATCATTACATGTACATAAAGAGATTTGAAAATAAATTTGTAATTCTATCTTTGTATATAGATGACATTTTACTAGTTGGAAGTGATAAGGAGTTTGCCACTACTATCAAGAGAGATGGTTATCCTCTAATTTTGAAATGAAGGACATGGGTGAGGTGATTTACATATTAGGAGTAAAGATTCATAAGGATTGTTCTAAAAGACTCTTAACTCTATCATAAGAGTCTCACATCTATAAAATCCTTGAATGATTTAAAATGGAAAGTTATAAATCCATTAACACTTCAATTGCTAGAGGTGATGATTTAAGCCTTAAAATGTGTCCCAAAACACACCAAGAGCACGGAAAAATGAAAAATGTGCCATATTCCAGTGTTGTGGGTAGTTTGATGTACGCTATGATGTATACACTCCTTAACATTTGCTATGTCATAGGATTGGTGAGTTGATACCAATTAAACCTAAGAAAAGCACATTGGCAAGATGTGAAGAGAATACAGCAGTATCTTAAAGACACTGTAGATTATTCCTTGTGTTATCAAGGAAATGATTTACGACTAATTAGTTGTTTAAAAGCTAATTAGGGAAGAGATATAAATGAATGTAAATCTACATTAGGATATATGCTCTTGTTAAATGATGGCGTAAGAAACAAACTTGTATTGCCTTATTGACAATGGAGGTAGAATTTGTAATTTGATCAATTGTAGTGTAATAAGCTATTTGGCTTAAGAGATTTTTGGAACATTTGGGAGTATATGGTGATTAAAGAAAGTGATCACATGGTATTGTGATAGTCAGGTGGCTATTGTATATACAAAAGATCCTAAGTATCATTATAAAGTAAAACACATTGATATCGAGTACAACTTTGTAAGAGACATTGTGCCATAATAGGATGTGACTTTGTAATACATTTCAACACAAAGGATGATAGCAAATCTACTAACAAAACCAATACCAAGAGATGTATTTAAATTACATGTTAAGCCTTTAAAATTTCATAGAATTTAATGTATTGTGATAATTGTGACTATGTGTTGTTATATAATTAAAGAGTTGGTTTCTTGTTACACATGTATTAGCTATCATCCAAGTGTTGATTGCTATATAATGAGTTTAATATGAGATCAATTCTAACACAAGTTCCTTTTATAAGAAAAATAAAATTATGTCAAATAGGTTAAAATTGATCCACTCATATAAACAATCACCTCTAATGCTGAGAGAGAATATTGAGATGAGACTATCATGTGAGTGAAATTTTATGTATATAAAGATGGTTGCCTTAAAAAGAGGCTATAATGAGTATGAACCAGTATAGAATCTCACTTTCTATGCAACCAATTGAAAGTTATGTGTGAGATCTCAATTTAACACTTACAAGTGACAAGGTCACTTAGAGAACTTAGGTTAGATACTTGAAAGTGATTGGACTAAGATCTATATGGTGATGTTATAAGGAAAATGAATGGAATGACATATGCTCCCTATGAACAATGATCAACATAACATGTGGCCAAACAACTTGCCTAAAATTGCTCTACAAGTGCATTTGGCCAAGTTGAGTTTAAGTTAAAGTTTCCTTGACTAGTCAAATAGCTTTCTTAAGTATAGTAAGTGGTCTTTAGTTATTTTAGACTTAGCAATCGTATCATCAACATAGACTTCAATTTCTTTATATATAATATCATGGAATAAGGTGACCATTACCAATTGATAAGTGGCACTTATATTCTTAAGGTTAAATAGCATGACCTTATAGCAAAAGGTTCCTTACATGGTAACAAAAGTTGATTATAGCCCAAGAACTCATCCATGAATCAAAATATTAAATGGCTATCCATGTTGTCTACTAGAATGTTCTTATGTGGCAAGGGAAAATTATCTTTTAGACTTGTTTTATTCAAGCCCTTATAGTTATACATTTACAAACTTTGCCATCCTTTTCTTTAGCACTAGCATGATGTTGGCTACTTATTTTGAATAATTTGCTACTTGGAGAAAGCCTACATCTAATTGCTTTCTAACTTAGCAAGACTTTAGGTTTTATTTTATTAAGTTTTTGCTATATGGGTTTGCACTCTGGTCTTAAAGGGAGTTTGTGCATCACTATATTAGTTTTCAAGACTGACATGCCTTGATATGACTAGGTGAACACATCTATGTATTCTTTAAGCTACTGAATCATACTCTTCAGGCTAATTTTGACTTCCCATGGATTTTTTGTAGTGCCTAAATTAATTGGTTTTACTAGCTCTTTCTCAATTATGGATAGTCTCTTTTCTTATTTGATTAGGCACTAGATGGCTAACAAGATCATTTTACTATCAAGATCATTTAGAGTTGACATATTAAGGGTATTTTTAAATTTTTTCTAAAGACAAGCATTGGTTACACCATCGGTCTTGTTTTCAAGCATCTTGAGCAATAGATGAAAGGCTAAAGAAAATGGGCAAGTGTTGTTAGAATGGTTTATGAACAGAGAAATAAATGTTAAGATAATAGTTAAAATGACAAGCATAGGATTATAAGTACAAATGATATAAACATATGTTATTGGTTGACATATGACAAGAGGTCGTCCATTTTATTACATAGCTACCCCTAAATGTCAAGGGTATTAACAACTAAGGGAATTAGGCTACATTACTTTGCAAGAGACTTGAGTAACTAGGGAATCTCTGAAGCTTGCCAGTTGCCCGTAAAGGCACCAAGGTTTCTTGGCTAGATTAATGGAACTTGATACAACTTTTCTTCCTCTTTTTTAGAGATCATATGGATTATCAAAGTTTCAATAGTGATTTTAGCTAACCTATTACATTCATCATTAGCTTGATTAATGAATCCTATACTTTTAAAGCAGTGAGCTAGCAAAAGCATGAGCTCATTTATATCATCTTCCAAGTATCCTTAGGTGACATGGTCTTAACTAGGTTGATATCCAATTCCAAAATGGGTCATGTTGCCTATTAGGTTGTATTAAGGTAATGATATCCTGAAGATGTTTGGGAATGATAAGTTGAGTTAAATGTCATAAGAAAAGTAAGATCTTGATAAGTTTTTTAGTTCTTAAACAAATTGAAGGAGAAAATTCTAACTTTTCAATTAATATAATTATTTTCACTATAACAATGAAATCAAGCCTATTTATAGGTTAAAATAGTAATCATAAAAACTCTAAAAGTAGAGATAATGATGTACTCCAAAAGAGATAAGAACACTTCTATTTTATTGTAATTTCCCATTTTATAACAAACTTCTTCTTAAAAATTGATTTTATTACTTAATCCTAGCCCATTAGGCATTCCTCTTTTAAGTTTA
This sequence comes from Bruguiera hainesii, assembly GCA_023213295.1. Lineage (NCBI taxonomy): Eukaryota > Viridiplantae > Streptophyta > Magnoliopsida > Malpighiales > Rhizophoraceae > Bruguiera > Bruguiera hainesii. The sequence goes on along the minus strand of JAHOYR010000010.1, from coordinate 1,382,232 downwards.
AATTCATACCATTTGTAACTTGGTTGGTTCGAATATTCTTAATTAGCCAATTGAGTACTTATTTCATCTTTTTAGCCCTTGAATGTGTAATTGGCCTTTCATGAATACTCAATGGATCATGACAAGCCCTTTATGCATCGGTTCCTCCATGTACCCATCATTCTCCCTCTTATTAAAAGGATTCATCCTAAAATCATCACTTACATCAAAAAGAGAGATTAAAAACAATAAATGTTGCACTCACATTATACTTATTGAGAATGTCTAACTTATAGGTATTGTCATTAATTTGTGCTATTGTTTGAAATGGACAAGCTCCTCTAAGTTTCAACTTTAAATGTCTCTAAGTGGGGAACCTTTCCTTATGCATATGTACCCAAACCCAATCACCAGGTCCAAACACCACTTTCTTTCACCTTTTATTGGCATAAGATGCATACTGCTTAATTTGTTTTGCAATTTTTATGCCATACCTTCTCATGTAACTTCTTTGCCATTTTAGCACTGTGTTCACCATTTAAACTATTATACTTATTAACATGTAAGGGCATCAAATCCAAAAGAGTCAAAAGGATTAAAACCATACACAATTTTAAATAGAGAGTAACTAGTAATAGAATGAACATTTCTATTATATGTAAACTCTACACGCGATGAACAATCTTTTGACATTTTCTAATTCATTTGAATAATAACACGTAACAAAGTAAAAAGAGTTTGATTAACTACCTTGGTTTGCCCATCTGTTTATAGCTTGCAAGTAGTTGAGTATGCTAGTTTAGTATGTAACTTATTGCAAAAAGTCTTCTAAAAGTAGTCCAAGAACTTTGTATCCCAATCTGAACCAATGTTCGAGGCATGCCATGCAATTGTACAACACCTCTAAAGAATAATTCAACCATGTTATTTACATAGTTAGTTTTATGGCATAGGATAAAGGGAGTCATCTTTAAAAACCTATCAACAACAACAAATATAGAATCTTAATCCTTTTTTTATTGTAGTAGCGCTAGTATAAAGTTCATAGATAAATTAACTCAAAGTTGGTTAGGTATGGGTAAAGGGTGTACAAGTTATGAGGTAAAACTCTAAATTTAACCTATTTGCATGTTATACAATTCTTACACACCCTCTCAACATCTCGTTTCATGTGTGGCTAAAAAAAATACTCAGCTAAGACATCTAGGGTTTTCCTAGCTCCAAAATGACCGATTAAACTACCTCCATATGCTTCTTTCATAACCAACTCCTTCAAGGAACTGATAGGCACATATAAAAGATTTCCTCTAAATAAGAAACCCATATGCTTATAAAATTTCTTAGAAATTGACTTATTATAAGGCTTATACACATTAGTAAAGTCAAGATCTTTCACATATAAATCTTTGATGTATTTGAATCCAAGTAATTTTGTAGTAAGTGTAGAGATAAAGGAGTACTTGTGAGATAATGCATTAATTATCATATTCTCTTTGCTTTGTTTATATTTAATAATGAAGGGAAATGTCTCAATGAATTTGATCCATTTGGCATGTCACTTGTTCAATTTTCCATATCTTTTCAAGTGCTTTAAGGATCCATAATTAGTATGGATGACACACTCCTTGGGCCAAAGGTAGTGTTACCATGCCTCTAAAACCAATACCAATGCATACATCTCTTTATCATAAGTGGGATAATTAAGGGTTGCTCTATTTAGCTTTTTATTGAAGTAGGTAATTAGTTACCTTTCAGTGATTTTGTTGACTACTTTTTAGTCAATGTACATCATTCAAGTCCTTTCCTTCTTAGGCATAAGTAATATTAAAGCTATATATGGACTCATGCTTTCTCTTACATATCCCTTAGCCATAAGCTCCTCAACTTGCCTTTAAAGCTCTTTGTCTCCTTAAGAATACTTTTATAGGCTAGCTAGTTAGGAATTGTTACGCTAGCGATGAATTCAATTTGATATTCTATTTCTCTCAAAGGTGGAAAATCGATCAATTTTTTAGGAAAAACAACACCAAATTCCTACAAAATAGAAGTAAAAACATTAGGCGAAGAAAGGTTAAACTCACCAGTACTAAAATGAGCCTTGTACAAAAGTGTAATTATAGGCTATTTTTAATAAAAGGCTCCTCTTAGCATCATTATCTTTTGCATACAAACTCTCTATTTTTCTCTATATCTTATCTCTTTTCTATTCTTTCTTTCTCTCCTTTCTCCTCTTGGCCTTAATTTCTTTTTTCCTCTTACCCTCCTTTTTAACCCTAAATTAATCTTCATAAACTAGCCAAGGTGTCAAAAGTACAAAAGGAATAGGTTTATTATTTATTACAGAAGAGTACTTATTCTTAAACCTATTATGCATTACACATTGGTTATATTGCCATGGTCTTCCCAACAAAACATGCTGAGTTTGCATGGGTACAACATCAGACAAGACCTCATTAGTATTTCTCCAAATAGTAAATAATACTAACACCTACTTATTTACCTTAACTTTGCTACATTCATTCAACCATTGAAGTTTAACTTGACCTAAGGTGCTTTAAGGTAGATAATTTAAGCTTTTTAGTCAAACTAGTCTTAGCTACATTTGTATAACTATCCCCGTCAAATCATGCTACATATCTTATCTTTGATGTAGCACTGTATATGGAAGATCTTATCTCTTTGCACTTTATCATCTTCCTTGGTTTTGTGCACTTAATACTCATCTAGCCATTAAGGCATTTCCCTTAATTGGGTACTCCTCTTTATCACTTGTGCCTTCTAATGGTGGCATGAAGTCATCATTAAACTCACTTTCGGTCTAAATACCACCATTACCATGCAACCTTATGGTATGCTCATTTGGACTTTAAGAATTACCTTTAACTTCTTTATTTTTGCTAGGTTGGGTATTAGAATAACTTTCTCCTTGTTAGTACTCACCTCTTTACTTTTGTATGATTAAACCTCAAGTTGTAATCAACCCTCTCCTCCCTTTTACTCCAATTAAGCTTCCAGGATGAAATGGGACCCAAATTCTATCCAAACTATGTAAAACTTTTTCGTTTGAGTTGCCTCACAACTTTCATTGCTATGTGTACTAAGTCTTTCAACTCCACATAATGTTGCAATTTGATGATGTTGGCAATGTCTTCATTTAGCCCTTGTAAGAACTAAGCTATAGTTGTTTTTTTATCTTGCTCTACATTAGCTCGAATCTTGGCCATCTCTATCTTTTTGTAGTGATCCATACTCTCAGTGCCTTAAATGAGCCCTTGTAACCTTTGGTATAAATCCTTGTAATAGTGATTAGGATGAATCTTTTCCTCATGGATAGCCTTCATCTCCTCTCATGTATCAATAGGCCTCTCACGATTCCTTCTCCTAGTTAAAAGAAGTTAATCTTACTAAACACTTGTATAATTATCAAACTCAATGGCAACAAGTTATATTTTATATTTTTCAAGTAATTGTAGTAATCAAAAACCAACTCAACCTTCTTCTCCCATTTTAGATAGGTTTTTGGATCATTTTTCCCTTAAAATGGAGGAATCTTCATTTTAATGCTATTAAAATCATGATCATAAGTGTCTTTTCTCCTAAAATCTCTTTAACCATTTTTTTTATTAACAGTTTTGATCAAATTCATTATCTTTTACATCATCTACATGGTCTTAGTCTCATCTCTTATGCTTTCTTGCATTAGGAACCTCATGGCCATCATGCCTCCTTTCACTACTACTATTGTATTGGCTTGCTCTTCCATCCTACCTTTTATATCATCAAAGTTGGTCTTTAAGTGCTCAAATTATTGTTGCATAATTTTGATCTTGAACGACACATCACTACCTTTGTCTTTGAAAGACAGTGTTAGGATACCTCACAAAACACTTCTTTGAGTGTTTCACTCAAAAAATGGTGTCGCACACCCTTGTGTTTACACTCTTTAAGACTTTTTTTTTCTTAATATATATTTACACTTCTACCTTTTACCACTCAAAGTTTCTCTCTCAATTCTTTATTAAACTAAACTACCTTAATCAAAGTCTCCTTGTAACTAACTAATTCCAACAAATCAAAATCAAAGAAATTTAGGAAAGTATAATGAATAATGGTTATGGGTTAGAGGAAAACAATAAGATTCAATCACAATACACAAAAAGGCAATAATTAGATTTGAATCCTTGAAGGAACTTGAAAGTAATAAGTTTTACTCCTTTAATTTAGGGTTTCTTTATGTTGTAAGGTGTTTAATGAAAAAGGAAATAAAGTTGTTATCTTTCTTTCACTTAATTAAATAGGGCTTACTTCTCTTTTCTTTTTCTTTTTCTTTTTTTCTTCTTTCTTTATTATTTTCTTTTTTTATTCAATCTTCTTCTTTTGTTTTTTTTACACAAATTTAAAGACAAGAAAAGATAAACAAGGGTTTTTAGATTTAAAGAACAAAAGGGTATAAAATGTAGCCAAGAAGAAAAGATAAAATTAAGGTTGTCAATTCAGAGAATAAGTGGTATGAGATGCTGCCAAGAAGAAGAACAAGAGAAAAACTCAAATTTGGATAAGCAAACCTAATTTAGAGTTAGGCTCTAATACCAACTAATTTGAACCCTAAAACATGTAACTTAAAGACCCAACACACACAAGGAATTAAACAACTCCAAAAAAGAATGAATTAGAAGTGATAAGTCAGGTTAAATACCACAAGAAGTGTTAGTTCTTAATAAATTCTTTAGTTCTTAAAAGAATCAAAGGAGAAAATTTTTACTTTTCAATTCACATAATCGTCTACTCTTTGACAATGAAATCAAATGTATTTATACACTAAAATAACAACCTTTAAAACTCTAAAAGTAAAGGTAATGATATACTCATAAAAGATTAGAAAACTCTTATTTTGTTATAAACTCCCATTTTATAACAAACTCCTACTTAAAAGTGAGTTTTATTACTTAGCCCTAGCCTACTAAGCACTTCGATCATATTAGTAAAACCTTAGTCCTCTTTTAAGTTTGAATTCACACCATTTGCAACTTAGTTGGCCCGAATATCTTTAATCAACCCATTAAGTGTTTATTTCATCCTTTTAACCCTTGAATGTGTCATTGGCCCTTTATGAATACTCAATGGATCCCTAAAAGCGCTCTGTGCATTTGCTCCATGGAATTCATCAAATAGAATGGTTCATTGCCTAATAGATGAGATCATCACATTATTTTTGACTAATAAGGATTTTCTTTTTGTTCCAAAGAGTCACTAACATAAAGAAATCATGAAATTAACATAAATGTCTAAACCATTCACTAATTTTATTATGAGATGTACATTATTATGTCTTAGGTAGTTTGAGTCCATAAAAGTTCATGTAATAAATAAGTTGTTACTCTTAATTAGCTTTCTTTATTATGAGAGATTCATTTGTAGTTTGAAATATGAAATTGTCACTTGATTATTTAGCAATAAGACTTCTCTTTTATGGTAGTTTGAGTTCATTGAAGTTAATCTAATGTAAGTTATTACTCTTGATTAGTTTCCTTTACTATAAGAGAATCATTCATTGCTTGAAACATGCCATCATCTCTAGATTTTACTTGAGAATATGATCTCTCCAATGGGTTTTCTAAATCCATTGAAGTCCACTAAATAAAGTAGCTATTACTTTTTATTAACTTTCTTTATTAGGAAAGAATTGTTAATTGCTTAAAACTTAAGACAATCTTTTGATTGCTTGGCAAGAAGGTTTCTCCTTTTGATGTAATAAATCAATCATAAAATGATTATGCAATTAACATCCATGTCCACATCAAATATTAATTTCATTGTTACATGTATGTCAATACACCTTAGGTAGATGAATCTATTGAATTCTATCAAATAAAGTAGTAATTTGTTGAGATTTATGGAGGTACTGAAGCATAAAGGAGCTTTAAGGATCTATTGAGAATCTAAGAAGGGAAAATGACATGATCCAAAGATAAAAGGATGAAAGAGGCACTTAATAAGTTAATTAAAAACATTTTGACCAAGAAAGGTAATTCAAGCTTGAAAGGAAACAAGGTATATCTTAATATGGGCCAAGGCTTTATTAATTGTATAAGTATGCTAAATTAATTTAAATTAAGTGATTGTGAAGAGTTGATGCAACCAAGTAATAGAATTAGTGAGTTAGATTTATTGCAAAGTCTAAAAAACAAAAGACAAGAAGTGGACCAATCATAACACCAGTAAAGAACTGGTTTAATGTTGGAAGGTTAAACTAGTGATTGTCATGAGTCAGTTGGTGAACCGATTTAACATTGAAAGATAAGAACCTTAGAGATGATTGATGGAAGGCTTCAAAGGATTCAAGAGGTCCATTGTACATTCCAGGAGCCTAATAAAATGGGCTAAAGCCAGAAAGATGAAAGAAACACTAAATGTGTTGATTAAGGACATTCAAGCTAACCAAGTTTCAAATGGTACAAATTCAAGCTTGAAAAAGTGTCTAGGCCTTATTAATATCATTGGAGTACTTAAAGAGTTAGGACTAAGTAATAGTAGTCACTTCAAATTAGGAGTTTATTTTCTGTGTAATAATTTATCCCTAGATAGGAGTTCCTCCTATATAAAGAATTGTTCTAAGTAGCAATTTGTGCCTATTTAGGATTGCTATCTCAGCTTATAAATAGGCACCCCTTATAAGCTTTGAAAAATCACATTAGACAATTTTGAGAGAAATAGAAAGCAAGGGTTTTTCTCCTTTGGTTCTTTTGAGAACTAAAGAACTTATCAAGAGGTACTTCTTCTTGTGGCGTTCAAATTAACTTATCACTCCTAATTCCTTCCTTTTTAGGAGTGTGGTGTCCATATCCTTCTTAAATACCTTAAGTTTGTGTTCCTTTAAATGTTGGGTCTAGGGTTTGTATTATTAAATTCTGAATTGGCTTTCTTGGTTGTTCTTTGATTCCTTATGTGTGTTAGGTCCCTAAGCCACATCTTTTTATTGTTTTCCGTATTAGTTGGTATTAGAGCCTGGTTTTAAATCAGAAGTAATACTATGACTTCCAAAGATAAAGGTATAGCATAAGAGGGAGCTAGTGATGTGTCCTTCTTGATCAAAGCTATGCAATAACAATTTCAGCACGTGAATACCGGATTTTGTGATATGAGAGAAAGGGTGGAGGAGCAAGCTAATACAATAGCAAAGTTGCAAAAGAGGCATGAGGAATATGAGGCTTCTAAAGCAAGAAGGCAATTGAAATGTGCCTACGACTATGAAGAAAATGTAGAAGATGATGATTCTCTACCATCATCAGAGGGTGAAAGTAATGAAGAGGAGGATCCAATTAATGAAGTAGCTCTCATCACAAGGTGAGTATTAAATGTGCAAGTGAAGGAAGAAAATAAGATGCAATAAGATAACATCTTTTAGACGAGGTGTCTTGTCAAAGATAAGGTATGTAGTATGATTATTGATGGTGGGAGTTGCACTAATGTTGCTAGCATAACTATGATTGAGAAGCTGAATTTACCTACTATGAAGCATCCTAGGCCATATAAGCTTTAATGGTTGAATGAGAGTGGTGAAGTCAAGGTAAATAAGCAAGTGCTCGTGTCATTTTCTATTGTAAGGTACCATGATAAAGTTTTATGTGATGTTGTACCTATGCATGCGGGCCATATTCTATTAGGAAAGCCAATGGCAGTTTAACAGGAAAGCTATGCATGATGGATTCAAGAATCGATATTCCTTTGTAATGAATGAAAAAACCCATCACTCTTGTACTATTATCACCTCAACAAGCTTATGAGGATCAATTAAGGATTAAAAATGAGAGTGAACAAAAGAGAGAGATTGAAAAAAGAGAAAATGTGAGCAAACAAGAGAAAGAGAAGAAAACAGAAAGTTTCTATGAAAAAGAAAGTAACGTCAAAAGAGCAATTTTTGCCAAACAACCTATGATCATACTTTTGTATGAAAACACTTATTTTAACGTTAACAAGTTTGACTCATCTTTTCCTAGTGTTGTTGTTGTTTTATTGTAAGAATTTAAAGATATATTCCATGATGACGTGCCTAGTGGATTGCTACCTAAGAGAGGAATTGAGCATCAAATTGATTTCATCGCCAATGCATCCATCCCTAATCGGCTAGAAACTAGGAGCAATCCTGAGGAGACAAAAGAGCTTTAAAGGCAAGAAGAGAAACTTATTTCAAAAGGATATATGAGGGAAAGCATGAGTTGTTGTGCAGTTCTTGTCTTACTTGTACAAAGAAAGTTGAACAAAAGAGATGCCAAGTGGATCAAATTCATTAAGACCTTTCCCTACATCATCAAGTATAAACAAGGTGATGATTCGAGGATGAATCCTTTCAAGGAAAGGAGGAATGATAAGAACCTTAGAGAAGATTGGTGGAAGGCTTTAAAGGATGTAAGAGGTCAATTACACATTCTAAGAGGCCCAATAAAATGAGCTAGAGCCAAAAAAATGAAAGAAACACTAAATGGGCTGATTAAGGACATTCAAGCCAACCAAGCTTTAAATGGTGCAAATTCATGCTTGAAAGAGAGTTCAAGCCTTATTAATATCATTGGAGTACTTAAAGAGTTAGGACTAAGTAATAGCAGTCACTCCAAATTAGGAGTTTATTTTTTGTGTAAGAATTTATCCTTAGATAGGAATTTCTCCTATATAAGGAATTGTCTTAAGTAGGAATTTGTGCCTCTTTAGGATTGCTTTCTTAGCCCATAAATAGGTACTCCTTGTAAGCTCTGAAAAATCACATTAAACAATTTATCAGACAATTTTAAGTGAAATAGAAAGCAAGGGTTTTCTTGCTTAATTCTTTTGAGAACTAAAGAACTTATCAAGAGGTACTTCTTCTTGTGGCATTCAAATTGACTTATCACTCCTAATTCCTTTCTTTTTTGGAGAGTGGCATCCATAATCCTTCTTAAATACTCTAGGTTCGTGTTCCTTTGAATGTTGGGTCTAGGGTTTGTCTTATTAACTTTGATTTAGCTTTCTTGGTTGTTCTTTGATTCCATGTGTGTGTTAGGTCCCTAAGCCACGTCTTAATTACTGAGTAATAAGACCATCTCATGATTTTTTCCTCACAAGGCTCTAATTTTTGTTATAATTACTCATTCCAACTTAGTGATCTTCAAAATAGCTTGCGCATCTACAACAGGCACAATATTTATGGCAACAACAACATCAACTCTCGCTTGGAACTAAGAATCCCTTAAATTTCATTCAATAAGGGAGTCTTGGATAATGACTAGCATTTCTTGCAAGTATTTTCAGTATAATTACTGAATCATAAGACCATCTCATAATTTCTTCCTAAAGAGGCTCCACTTTTTGTTGCAATAACACATTCACGCATAACGATCTTGAAAATAGCTTGTGTGCCAATAACCGGCACAATATTCATGGCAACAAGTACATCTACACTCCCTTAGAACTAGGAATCCATTGAATTTCATTAAACAGAAAGTCTTTGATGATGACTAGCATTTCTTACAAGTATTTTCTACTTAATTACTGACTAATAGACAATTTCATGATTTCTTCCTCACAAGGCTCCAATTTTTGTTGTAATTACTCATTTTAACTTAATGATTTTGAAAATAGCTTGTGTGCCCATAATAGGCACTATATTCATGGCAACAACCACATCGATTCTCCTTTGGAATAAGGAATCCCTTGAATTTCTTTCAACAAGTGAGTCTTAAATAATGACCAGCATTTCTTGCAAGTATTTTCAAAATAATTACTCAATAAAGAGACCATCTCTTAATTTCTTCCTAATGAGGTTCCACCTTTTGTTGCAACAACACATTCACACATAACGATCTCGAAAATACCTTGTGTGCCCATAATAGGCACTATATTCATGGAAACAAGCATATTAATACTCCTTTGAAACTAGGAATTCGTTGAATTTCATTAAAGAAGGAGTCTTTGATGATGACTAGCATTTCTTACAAGTATTTTCTACTTAATTACTAACTAATACGACAGTCTTATGATGTCATCCTCATAACACTCCAATTTTTGTTGTAATTACTCATTCTCACATAATGATCTTGAAAATAGCTTATGTGCCCACAATAGGCACTATATTCATGACAATAACCATATCAATTCTCCCTTAAAACTAGGAATCCATTGAATTTCATTAAACAAGGAGTCTTTCATGATGACTAGCATTTCTCACAAGTATTTTCTACTTAATTACTGAGTAATAAAACCATCTTATGATTTCTTCCTCACAAGGCTCCAATTTTTGTTGTAATTATTCATTCTCACTTAATGATCTTGAAAATAACTTATGTGCCATAACAAACACTATATTCATGTCAACAAGCACATCTATACTCCCTTGGAACTATGAATCTATTGAATTTCAGTAAACAATGAGTCTTTGATGATGACTTGCATTTCCTACAAGTATTTTTTGCTTAATTACTGACTAATAGGACTATATCACAATTTCTTCCCCACTAGGCTCCAAGTTTTGTTATAATTACTCATTTTGACTTAATGATCTTGAAAATAGCTTGCATGCCCACAAAAGGCACTATATTAATGTCAACAAGCACATTTATACTCCCTTGGAATTAGGAATCTGTTGAATTTCATTAAACAAGGAGTCTTTGATGATGACTAGCATTTCTCATAAGTATTTTTTGCTTAATTATTGAGTAATAAAACAATCTCATGATTTCTTCCTCACAAAGCACCAATTTTGGTTGTAATTACTCATTCTAATTTAATGATCTTGAAAATAGCTTGTGTGTGCACAACAAGCACTATATTTATGGAAATAAGTACACCTATACTCCCTTGGAACTAGGAATCCATTAAATTTCATTAAAGAGGGAGTCTTTAATGATGACTAGTATTTCTTACAAGTATTTTCTACTTAATTACTGACTAATGAGACTATCTCACGATTTCTTCCTCCTAAGGCTCCAATTTCTTTTGTAATTACTCATTATCAGTTAATGATCTTCACAATAGCTTGTGTGCTTATAACAGGCACTATATTCATGGTGACAACCACATCGATTCTCTTTTGGAACTAAGAATTGATTGCATTTTGTTAATCAAGGAGTCTTTGATGGTGATTAGCTTTTCTTACAAGAATTTTCAGCTTAATTACTGACTAATAGGATCATCTCATGATTTCTTCCTCACAAGGCTCCAATTTTTGTTGTAATTACTCATTCTCTCTTAATGATCTTAAAAATAGCTTATGTGCCAACAATAGGCAAAATAGGTAAGGCAACAAGCACATCTATACTCCCTTGCAACTAGGAGTCCATTAAATGATGACTAGCATTTCTTACAAGTATTTTCTACTTAATTACTGAGTAATTGGACCATCTCATGATTTCTTCCTCACAAGGCTCCAATTTTGTTGTAATTACTCATTCTAACTTAGTAATCTTGAAAATAACTTGTGTGACCATAATAGGCACTAGATTCATGGCAACAACCACATTGATTCTCACTTGGAACTAGGAATCCCTTTAATTTGTTTCAATGTGGGAGTCTTAGATAATGACTAGCATTTCTTGCTAATATTTTCTGTATAATTACGGACAAATGAGACCGTCTAGTAATTTCTTCTTAACAAGTCTCCACCTTTTGTTGCAATAACACATTCACACCCAACAATCTTGAAAATAGCTTGTGTGCCCACAATAGGGAAAATATTCATGGCAAAATGCATATTTATACTCCTTTGCAAATAAGAGTTTGTTGAATTTCTTTAAACAAGGAGTCTTTGATGATGACTACCATTTCTTACAAGTATTATCTGTTTAACTACTGACTAATAAGATCATCTCATAATCCCTTCCCCACAAGACTCTAATTTTTGTTGAAATTACTCATTCTAACATAATGATCTTGAAAATAGCTTATGAGCCCAGAATAGGCATTACATTTATTTCAGCAAGGACATTTATACTCCCTTTGATCTAGGAATCTGTTAAATTTCATTAAACAAGGAGTCTTTGATGATGACTAGCATTTTTAACAAGTATTTTCTGCTTAATTACTGACTAATAGGACCGTTTCGCGATTTCTTCCTCACCACGCTCCATTTTTTGTTGTAATTACTCATTCTCACTTAATGATCTTGAAAATAGTTGTGTGCCCCCAACAGGCTTTATATTAATGTCAACAGGCACATCTATACTCTCTTAGAACTAGGAATCCATTAAATTTTATTAAACAAGGAGTCTTTGATGATGACTTGCATTTCATACAAGTATTTTCTGTTTAATTACTAACTAATAGGACTATGCCACAATTTCTTCCTCACAAGGCTCCAATTTTTCTTATAATTACACATTCTAACTTAATGATCTTGAAAATAATTTGTGTGCCCACAATAGGCACTATATTTATGTCAACAAACACATTTATACCCCCTTGGAACTAGGTATCCATTGAATTTCATTAAACAAGGAGTCTTTGATGATGATTTGCATTCCATACAAGTATTTTCTGCTTAATTATTGACTAATAGGACCATGACATGATTTTTTTCCTCACAAGGCTCCAATTTTCCTTGTAATTACTCATTCTAACATAATGATCTTAAAAATAGTTTGTGTGCCCACAACAAGCACTATATTTATGTCAATAAGTACATCTATACTCCCTTAGAACTACAAATCCATTGAATTTCATTAAACAAAGAGTCTTTGATGATGACATGTATTTCATGCAAGTATTTTCTACTTAATTATTGACTAATAGGACCATTTTATGATTTCTTCCTCACAAGGCTCCATTTTTTGTTATAATTACTCATTCTCACTTAATGATCTTGAAAATAGTTGTGCACCCCTAACAGGCTCTATATTGATGTCAACAGGCACATCAATACTCCTTTGAAACTAGGAATCCATTGAATTTCATTAAACAAGGAGTCTTTGATGATGACTTGCATTTCATACAAGTATTTTCTGCTTAATTACTGACTAATAGGACCGTGTCATGATTTCTTCCTCATAAGGCTCTAATTTTCCTTACAATTACTCATTCTAACTTAATGATCTTGAAAATAGTTTGTATGCCCACAATAGGCACTATATTTATGTCACCAAGCACATCTATACTCCCTTGGAACTAAGAATCCATTAAATTTCATTGAAGAAGGAGTCTTTGATGATGACATGTATTTCATGCTACTTAATTATTGACTAATAGGACCGTCTCAGGATTTCTTCCTCACTAGGCTCCATTTTTTGTTGTAATTACTCATTCTCACTTAATGATCTTGAAAATAGTTGTGTGCCCCCAACAGGCTCTATATTAATGTCAACAAGCACATCTATACTCTCTTAAAACTAAAAATCCATTGAATTTTATTAAACAAGGAGTCTTTGATGATGACTTGCATTTCATACAAGTATTTTCTGCTTAATTACTAACTAATAGGACTGTGCCATAATTTTTTCCTCACAAGGCTCCAATTTTTCTTATAATTACACATTCTAACTTAATGATCTTGAAAATAGTTTGTGTGCCCACAATAGGCACTATATTTATGTCAACAAGCACATCTATACCCCCTTGGAACTAGATATCCATTGAATTTCACTAAACAAGGAATCTTTGATGATGACTTGCACTTCTTACAAGTATTTTCTGCTTAATTACTGGGTAATAAAACCATCTCATGATTTCATCCTCACAAGGTAGCAATTTTTGTTGTAATTACTCATTCTAACTTAATGCTCTTGACAATAGCTTGTGTGCCCAGAACAAGCACTACATTTATTTCAACAAGGACATTTATTCTCCCTTAGATCTAGGAATCCATTGAATTTCATTAAACAAGGAGTCTTTGATGATGACTAGCATTTCCAACAAGTATTTTCTGCTTAATTACTGAGTAATAAAACTGTCTCATGATTGCTTCCTCACAAGGCTCTAATTCTTATTTCTCTAACACTAACCTTGATTCATCTTTGCCTAGTACTATTTCATCTTTGTTGCAGGATTATAATCATGTTTTCCTTAAGGAGATCCAAGATGGTTTACCACCAAAGAGAGGGATTGAACATCACATTGATCTTATTGCTGAAGCTTCCATTCCCCATAAGCCAGTATATAAAAGTAATCCTAAGGAGAAAAAGGGGCTTTAGAGGTAAGTCAATAAGTTAATGAAAAAGGGACATGTAAGGGAGAGCATGAGTCCATGTGCTGTGCTAGTGTTGCTTGTGCCAAAGAAAGATGGATCTTGGAGGATGTGTGTCGATTGTAAAGCTATCAACAAAATAATAGTTAAGTATTGACATCCTATACCCAAGTTTGATGATATGCTAGATGAATTACATGGTGCGTGTTACTTCTCTAAAATTGACCTTAAGAGTGGGTATCGTCAAATTAGGATGAGAGGAGGAGATAAATGGCAAACTACATTCAAGACCAAGCATGGTTTGTATGAATGGTTAGTTATGCCCTTTGGTTTGACTAATGCAAATACTTTTATGAGATCAATTAATCATGTTTTGAGACCTTTCTTAGGAAAGTTTGTTGTGGCTTATTTTGATGACACGTTAGTATATAGTAGCAATTTAGAAGAGCATGTTGAACATTTGCATTGCATGCTTGATGTTTTGAGGAAAGAGAAATTGTATGCCAATTTGAAGAAAAGCAATTTTTGCAAGGATCATGTTATTTTCTTGGGTTATGTTGTGTCTGCTCATGACATAGAGGTTGATAAAGACAAGATTAAGGCAATTCAAGAATGGCCTACACTTAAGAGTGTGAGTGATGTAAGGAGTTTCCATGGTTTGGCGCTTTTATAAGAGGTTCATTAAGGATTTTAATACCATAGCTGCATCATTGATTGAGGTGATTAAAAAGAATGTGGGTTTCAAATGGAGTAAGGAACAACAAGATGCCTTTGATTTGCTTAAGTCTAAGTTGTGTAATGCACCACTTCTTGCTTTGCCTGATTTTTCTAAGATCTTTCAAATTAAATGTGATGCATCGAGCATCAAGATTGGGGGAGTTCTCATACAAGAGAAATGACCTATTGCATTTTTTAGTGAGAAGTTAAGTGGGACAACATTGAATTATCCAACTTATGATAAAGAAATGTATGCACTTGTTAGGACTTTAGAAATGTGGTAGCATTACCTTTGGCCCAAGGAGTTTGTACTTCATACTGATCATGAGTCTTTAAAATACTTGAAGGGGTAAGGTAAGTTGAATAGGAGACAAGCAAAATGGGTTGAATTTATTGAAACTTTTCCTTATGTAATTCAATACAAATCAGGTAAGGAAAATGTTGTTGTTGATGCATTGTCACGTAGGTACACATTAATTAGCACTTTGAGAATTAAGTTGCTGGTGTTTGAGCACATTATTGATTTGTATGCTAATGGTGCTGACTTTAGTAACATATATGCTGCATGTGAGAAAGTTGCTTTTGGTAAGTTCTATAGACATGAGGGGTATTTGTTTAGAGTAAATAAGCTTTGTATTCCTCAAGGGTCTATAAGAGCATTACTTGTGAGAGAAGCTCATGAGGGTGGTTTAATGGGACACTTTGGCATTCAAAAGACTTTTGATGTTTTAAATGAACATTTCTTTTAGCCACATATGAAAAGGGATGTTGAAAAAGCCTATGCCAAGTGTATTACCTGTAGACAAGTTAAATCTAAGGTTTTGCTCCATAGTAAGTATATGCCCTTAGAAATTCCTTGTGAACCATGGATCAACATTTCTATAGATTTTATTCTTGGGTTACCTAGGTCCAAGAAGGGCTAAGATTGTATTCTTGTTGTAGTTGATAGGTTTTCAAAGATGGCGCATTTCATTGCTTGCACCAAAACAAATGATGCCACACATATTGCAGACTTATTTTTTAAAGAGATTGTTCGCCTACATAAAATTCCAAAGAGTGTTATGTCAGACCGTGATGCAAAATTTTTGAGCCATTTTTGGAAAATATTGTGGGTTAAGCTTGGAACAAAGTTGTTGTTTTCTACAACTTGCCATCTATAAACCGATGGACAGACTAAGGTAGTAAATCAAACTCTAGGTATATTATTACGTGCTGTTATTGGTAAGAACTCTAGAACCAAAGAATGTTTGCCTTTTGTGGAGTTTGCCTATAATCGTGTTATTTACAGTGCTATAGGTTATTCTCCTTTCGAGCTTGTTTATGGTTTTAATCCATTATCTCCTTTGAATTTAGTACCATTGCCTGTACAAGACAGGGTTAATTTAGATGGGAAAAAGAAGGCTAAAGTGGTTAGGCAACTTCATGAGAAAGCTAAGCTTAACATTGAGAGAAAAACCAAATAATATGAAACACAAGCCAACAAAGGTCGTAGGCATATCACTTTTGAATCTGGTGATTGGGTTTCGGTACATTTGTGTAAGGATAGATTTCCTATGCAAAGGAAATCAAAGTTGCAACCAAGGGGAGATGGTCCTTTTCAAGTGGTGGCAAGAGTCAACGATAATGCATACAAACTTGACTTACAAGGTAAGTATAATGTGAATGCATCATTTAATGTTTCTAACCTTTCTCCTTTTCTCTTTTATGACGTAGGTGCTGATTTAAGGACAAATCATTTTGAGGAGAGTGGGAATGATGGAAGTCATATTGTACCAGCTTAAATCAACAAAGAAGTTGATGCTTTGCAAAACCTTAGAGGACCAATGACAAGGGCAAGGCCAAAGAAAATAAAAGAAGCTCTCAACAACTTGTTGTGTGACATTTACTATCAGGAAGTTGCTAGGCATGAGTTAAGGATGATGAAGGCTTCACCAGGGCTTGCAAATGTGTCATCTATGGAGGAATTTGACATCCATGGCCTTGGGAAGGAAGTTGGATTTTGGAGCCTATGTTTGGGCATTTAAATGGGTTATTTTCATGGGTTTTTATTATTATTTAGTGGGTTGGACGAATTTCCTTAATAAGTCCTTGTTATTAGCTAGGGTTTTTGGGGGTTAGCATATAAAAAGGGTGGCTGGAGGGGAGGACGATAGATGATGAGTGAATGAGCTATTTTCTTTGGTTTTTTAGGAACTAATTCTAAACTTGTATACTTGAGTGTGTTGGTTCAATACACTTAAGTTCTTCAACGTTGTTGTTGTTAGGAGTGGCATCTAAATCTTATTGTTCTAACAACAACCACATTGATTCTCCCTTGTAACTAGGAATTTGTTGCATTTCCTTAAACAAGGAGTCTTTGATGATGACTAGCATTTCTTACAAGTATTTTCTGATTAATTACTGTGTAATAAGACCATCTCATCATTTCTTCCTCAGAAGGCTCCAATTATTGTTATAATTACTCATTCTAAATTAATGATCTTAGAAATAGCTAGTGTTCCCAACACAAGCACTATATTCATGTGAATAAGCCCATCTATACTCCCTTGGAACTAGGAATCCGTTGAATTTCATTAAACAAGGGGTCTTTGATGATAACTTGCATGTCTTACAAGTATTTTTTGCTTAATTACTGACTTATAAGACTGTCTCATGATTTTTTCCTTATAAGGCTCCAATTTTTGTTGTAATTACTCATTATAACTTAATGATCTTGAAAATAGCTTGTTTGCCCACAACAGGCACTATATTAATGTCAACAAACACATATATACTCCTTTGGAACTAGAATCCATTGAATTTCATTGAAAAAGGGGTCTTTGATGATGACTTGCATTTTTTTACAAGTATTTTCTTATTAATTATGGTCCAATAGGACCATCTCACAATTTCTTCCTCACAAGGCTCCAATTTTTATTGTAATTAGTCATTCTAACTTAAAGATCTTGAAACTAGCTTATGTGCCCACAATAGGAACTATATTCATATCAATAAGCACATCTATACTCTCTTGGAACAAAGAATCCATTGAATTTCATTAAAGAATGAGTCTTTGATGATGACTTAAATTTCTTACAAGTATTTTCTGCTTAATTATTGAGTAATAAAACCATCTCACAATTTCCTCTGTACAAGGCTCCAATTTTTGTAGTAATATCTCATTCTAAATTAATGATCATCAAAATAACTTGTGCACCCATAACAGACACTATATTCATGACAACAAGCACATCTATACTCCCTTAGAACTCAAAATCCATTGAATTTCATTAAATAAGGGGTGTTTAATGATGACTTGTATTTCTTACAAGTATTTTTTATTAATTATGGTCTAATAGGATTGTCTTACGATTTCTTCCTCACAAGGCTCTAATTTTTGTTGTAATTACTTATTCTCACTTAATGATCTTAAAAATATCCTTTGTGCCATTATAGGCACTATATTCATGGCAACAACCACATCGATTCTCCCTTGGAACTAGGAAACTATTGAATTTTGTTAAACAAGGAGTCTTTGATGATGACTTGCGTTTTATACAAGTATTATCTGCTTAATTACTGACATATAGAACCGTCTCACGATTTCTTCCTGACAAGGCTCCAATTATTCTTATAATTATTCATTTTAACTTTATAATCGAAATGATAGCTTTTATGTCCATAACAAGCACAATGTTTATGACTACAACCACATTGATTCTCCCCTGTAACTAAGAATCCATTGCATTTCATTAAACAAGGAGTCTTTGATGATGACTAGCATTTCTTACAAGTATTTTCTGACTAATTACTAAGTAATAAGACCGTCTCATGATTTCTTCCTTCAAAAGGCCCCAATTTTTGTTATAATTACTCATTCTACATTAATGATCTTGAAAATAGCTTGTGTGCCCACAACAGGCACTCTATTCATGTCACAAGCACATCTATACTCCCTTGGAACTAGGAATTTTTTGAATTTGATTAAACAAAGGGTCTTAAATGATGACTTGGATTTCTTAGAATTATTTTCTGCTTAATTACTAACTAAATGAACCATCTCACAATTTCATCCTCCCAAGACTCCAATTTTTGTTATAATTACTCATTCTCACTTAATGATCTTGAAAATAGCTTGTGTGTCCATAACAAGCATTATATTTAAGGCAACAACCACATCGATTCTCCCTTGGAACTTGGAATCTGTTGCATTTGCTCAAACAAAAAGTCTTGAGTATCATTTCTAACAAGTATTTTTTGCTTAATTACTAAGTAATAAAATCATCTTATGATTCCTTCTTGATAAGACTCTAATTTTTGTTGTAATTACTCATTTTATGTTAACGATGTAGAAAATAGCTTGTATGCCTAGAATAGGCACTATAGTCATGTCAAAAAGTACATCTATACTCCGTTGGAACTAGGAATCCGTTGAATTTCATTAAACAAGGGGAGTTTGATGATGACTTCCATTTTGATACTAGTATTTTCTGCTCAATTATTGACTAATAACACCATCTCACGATTTCTTCCTCACTAGGATCCAATTTTGATTGTAATTACTCATTCATACTTAATGATCTTGAAAATAGTTTGTGTGCCCACAACAGTCATAATATTCATTGCAACAACTACATCGATTCTCCTTTGGAACTAGGAAACTATTGTATTTCATTAAGCGAGGAGTCTTTGATGATGACAAGCTTTTGTTACAAGTATTACTGAGTAAGAAGACTGTCTCATGATTTCTTCCTCACAAGGCTCTAATTTTCCTTGTAATTACTTATTCTAACTAAATGATCTTGAAAATAGCTTATCTACCAACAATAGGCAATATATTCATTTCAACGAGCACATTTATCTTCCCTTGGATCTAGGAATTTGTTAAATTTCATTAAACAAGAAGTTTTTAATGATGACTAACATTTCTAACAAGTATTTTCTACTTAATTACTAAGTAATAAAACTGTCTTATGATTGCTTCGTAACAAGGCTCCAATATTTGTTGTAATTAATCATTCTAACTTAATGATCTTGAAAATAACTTGTGTGCCCATAACAAGCACCATATTCATGTCAACAAGTACATTTATACTCCCTTGAAACTAGAAATCCGTTGAATTTCTTTAAACAAAGAGGACAATGACTTTCATTTCATATAAGTATTTTCTTCTTAATTACTGACTAATAGGATTGTCTCATGATTTCTTCCTCACATGGCTCAAATTTTTCTTGTAATTACTCATGCTAACTTAATGATCTTGAAAATAGCTTGTATGCCCACAATAGGCACAATATTCATGGCAACAACCAGATCGATTCTCCCATGGAACTAAAAATCGGTTAAATTTTGTTAAATAAGGAATCTTTAATGATAACTTGAATTTCATAAAAGTATTTTCCGCTCAATTCTTGACTAATAAGATTGTCTCATAATTTCTTCCCCACAATGCTCTAATTTTTGTTGTAATTACTCATTCTCACTTAATGATATTGAAATAGCTTGTGTGCCCACAACAGGCACTATATTCATGTCAATAAGAAAATCTATACTCCCTTGGAACTAGCAATCAGTTGAATTTCATTAAACAAAGGGTCCTTAATGATGACTTGCATTTCCTACAACTATTTTCTGCTTAATTTCTAACTAATAAGACCGTCTCACTATTTCTTCCTTACAAGGCTCATCTTTTTGTTATAATTCCTCATTCTAACTTAATGATCTTGAAAATAGCTTGTGTGCCCACAATAGGCATTATATTCATGTCAACAAGTACATCTATACTCCTTTGGAACTAAGAATCCATTGAATTTTATTAAACAAGTGGTCTTTAATGGCGACTTGCATTTCTTACAAGTATTTTCTTATCAATTATGGTCTAATACGACCATCTCACGATTTCTTCCTCATAAGGCTCCAATTTTTGTTGTAATTACTCATTCTCACTTAATGATCTTAAAAATAGCTTGTTTGCCCACAAAAAACGTTATATTCATGTCAACAAGGACATTTATAGTCCCTTGGAGTTAGGAATCCATTGAATTTCATTAAATAAGGTGACTTTGATGATGACTAGCATTTCCTACAAGTATTTTCTGGTTACCTACTAACTAATTGGACCATCTTACGATTTCTTCCTCACAAGTCTCAAATTTTCGTCATAATTACTCATTCTAACTTAATGATCTTAAAAGTATCTTAAGTGCCCATAACAGGTACTATATTCATATCAACAAGCACAATTATACTCCCTTGGAACTAGGAATCCATTGAATTTCATTAAGCAAGGGGTCTTTGATAATGACATGCATTTCTTAGTAGTATTTTCCTATTAATTACGGTCTAATAGGACTGTCTCACAATTTCTTCCTCACAAGGCTCTAATTTTTGTTTAATTACTCATTCTCACATAATGATCTTGAAAATAGCTTGTGTGCCCACAATAGGCATTATATTCATGTCAACAAGCACATCTATACTCCCTTGGAATTAGCAATCTGTTGAATTTTATTAAACAAGTGGTCTTTGATGGTGACTTGCATTTCTTACAAGTATTTTCTTATCAATTATGGTCTAATACGACCATCTCATGATTTCTTCCTCACAAAGCTCCAATTTTTGTTGTAGTTACTCATTCTCACTTAATGATCTTAAAAATAGCTTGTGTGCCCACAAAAAGTGCTATATTCATGTCAATAAGGACATTTATAGTCCCTTGGAATTAGGAATCCATTGAATTTCATTAAATAAGGTGACTTCAATGATGAATAGCATTTCCTACAAGTATTTTCTGGTTACCTACTGACTAATAGGACCATCTTACGATTTCTTCCTCGCAAGTCTTAAATTTTCGTTGTAATTGCTCATTCTAACTTAATAATCTTAAAAGTAGCTTAAGTGCCCATAACAGGCATTATATTCATATCAACAAGCAGAATTATACTCCCTTAGAACTAGGAATCCATTAAATTTCATTAAGTAAGGGGTCTTTGATAATGACATGCATTTCTTAGCAGTATTTTCCTATTAATTACGGTCTAATAGGACTGTCTCATGATTTCTTCCTCACAAGGCTCTAATTTTTGTTTAATTACTCATTCTCACATAATGATCTTGAAAATAGCTTGTGTGCCCACAATAGGCATTATATTCATGTCAGCAAGCACATCTATACCTCCTTGGAACTAAGAATCTTTTGAATTTCATTAAACAAGGGGTCTTTGATGATGACTTGCAAGTATCTTCTTATTAATTACGGTCTAATAGAACTGTCCCACGATTTCTTCCTCATAAGGCTCCAATTGTTGTTGTAATTACTCATTCTAACTTAATGATCTTGAAAATAGCTTATGTGCCTAGCTTATATGCCCACAACAGGCACTATATTCATTTGATTAAGCACATCTATACTCCCTTGAAACAAAGAATTCATTGAATTTCATTCAACAAGGTGACTTCGATGATGACTTACATTTCCTACAAGTATTTTCTGCTTATTTACTGCCTAATAGGACTGTCTCACAATTTCTTCCTCACAAGGCTCTAGTTTTTGTTGTAATTACTCATTCTAATTTAATGATCTTGAAAATAGCTTAAGTGCCCAAAACAGGCACTATATTCATATCAACAAGCACATTTATACTCCCTTGGAACTAGGAATCCATTGAATTTCATTAAGCATGGGGTCTTTGATGATGATTTGCATTTCTTACAAGTATATTCTTATTAATTACGGTCTAATAGGACCGTCTTATGATTTTTTCCTCACAAGGCTCCAATTTTTGTTGTAATTACTCATTCTTGCATAATGATCTTGAAAATAGCTTGTGTGCCCACAATAGGCACTATATTCTTGTCAACAAGCACATATATACTACCTTAGAACTAAGAATCTGTTGAATTTCATTAAACAAGGGGTCTTTGATGATGACTTGCATTTCTTACAAGTATCTTCTTATTAATTACAGTCTAATAGGACCATCCCATGATTTCTTCCTCATAAGGCTCCAATTGTTATTGTAATTACTCATTCTAACTTAATGATCTTGAAATAGTTTATGTGCCCACTGCAGGCACTATATTCATGTGATTAAGCGCATCTATACACTCTTGGAACTAGGAATCCATTAAATTTCACTAAGCATGGGATCTTTGATGATGACTAGCATTTTTTACAAGTAATTTCTTATTAATTACAGTTTAATACGACCGTCTCATGATTTTTTCCTCACAAGACTCCAATTTTTGTTGTAATTACTCATTCTCACATAATGATCTTGAAAATAGCTTATGTGCCCACAACAGGCACTATATTCCTATCAACAAGCACATCAATACTACCTTGGAACTAGGAATCCATTGAATTTCATTAAACAAGGGGTCTTTGATGATGACTTGCATTTCTTGCAAGTATCTTCTTATTAATTACGGTCTAATAGGACCATCCCACAATTTCTTCCTCATAAGGCTCCAATTGTTATTCTAATTTCTTATTATAACTTAATGATCTTGAAAATAGTTTATGTACCCATAATAGGCACTATATTCATGTGATTAAATACATCTATACGCCCTTGGAACTAGGAATCCATTGAATTTTATTAAACAAAAAAGGCCTTTCTTGATGACTTGCTTTTGCTACACGTATTTTTTGCTTAAATTCTGGCTAATAAGTCCAACTCATGATTTATTCCTCAAAAGGATCCAATTTTTGTTGTAATCACTCATTATAACTTAATGATCTTGAAAATAACTTGTGTGCTCGTAACAGGCACCATATTCATGTTAACAAGCACATTTATACTCCCTTGGAACTAGGAATCCGTTAAATTTCATTAAACAAGGTGACTTCAATGATGACTTGCATTTCCTAAAAGTATTATCTGCTTACTTACTTACTAATAGGTCCGTCTCACGATTTCTTTTTCACAAGGCTTGAATTTTTGTTGTAATTACTCTTTCTAAATTAATGATCTTGAAAATAGCTTATGTGGCCACAACAGGCACTATATTAATGTGAATAAGCACATTTATACACCCTTGGAACTAGGAATCCATTGAATTTCATTCAACAAGGGGCTTTGATGATGACTTGCATTTCTTACAAGTATTTTCTTATTAATTACAGTTTAATAGGATTGTCTTATGATTTTTTCCTCACAAGGCTCCAATTTTTGTGGTAATTACTCATTCTCACATAATGATCTTGAAACTAGCTTATGTTCCCACAATAGGCACTATATTCATGTCAACAAGCACATCTATACTCCCTTGGAACTAGGAATCCATTGAATTTCATTAAACAAGGGGTCTTTGATGATGACTTGCATTTCCTACTAGTATCTTCTTATTAATTACTATCTAATAGGACGGTCCCTCAATTTCTTCCTCACAAGGCTCCAATGGTTGTTATAATGACTCATTCTAACTTCATGATCTTAAAAATAACTTATATGCCCACAACAGGCACCATATTCATGTCAATAAGCACATCTATACAACCTTGGAACTAGGAATCCATTGAATTTCACTAAACAAGGGGCCTTTGATGATGAATTGTATTCGTTATAAGTATTTTCTGCTTAATTTCTAACAAATAAGACCGTCCCATGATTTCGCCCTCACAAGGCTCCTATTGTTGTTGTAATTTCTCATTCTAACTTAATGATCTTGAAAATAATTTATGTGCCCACAACAGGCATTATATTCATGTCAACAAGCACATCTATAGTCCCTTGGAAGTAGGAATCCGTTGAATTTCACTTACGAAGGTGACTTCGATGATGACTTGCATTTCTAACAAGTATTTTCTGCTTAATTACGAACTAATAGGACCATCTCACGATTTCTTCCTTACAAGCTCCAATTTTTTGTTATAATTACTCATTTAAACTTAATGATCTTGAAAATAGTTTAAGTGCCCACAACAGGCGCTATATTCATCTCAATAAGCACATCTATACTCCCATGGAACTAAGAATCCAATGAATTTCATTAAACAAGGGGTCTTTAAGGATGACTTGCATTTCTTACAAGTATTTTCTTATTAATTACAGTTTAATAGGACCATCCCATGATTTTTTCCTCACAAGGCTCCAATTGTTGTTGTAATTACTCATTCTAACTTAATCATCTTGAAAATAGCTTATGTGCCCACAACAAGCATTATATTCATGTCAATAAGCTTATCTATACACCCTTGGAACTAGGAATCCATTGAATTTCATTAAACAAGGGGCCCTTGATGATAACTTCCATTCGCTACAAGTATTTTCTACTTAATTTTTGATTAATAAGACTAGAGCACGATTTATTCCTTAACAGACTCCAATTTTTGTTGTAATCACTCATTTTAACTTAATGATCTTAAAAATAGCTTGTGTGCCCATAACAAGCACTATATTCATGTTAACAAGCACATCTATACTCCCTTGAAAGTAGGAATCTGTTAAATTTCATTGAAGAAGGTGACTTTGACAATGATTTGCATTTCCTACAAGTATTTTTTGCTTATTTACTGGCTAATAGGACTATCTCACAATTTCTTCCTTACAAGGCTCCAATTTTTACTATAATTACTCATTCTAACTTAATGATCTTGAAAATAACTTAAGGGCTCACAATAGGCACTATATTCTTATTAACAAGAAAATCTATACTCCCTTGGAACTAGGAATCCATTGAATTTCATTAAACAAGGGGTCTTTAAGGATGACTTGCATTTCTTACAAATATTTTCTTATTAATTACGGTATAATAGGACCGTCCTATGATTTCTTCCTCACAAGGCTCCAATTATTGCTGTAATGACTCATTCTAACTTAATGATCTTGAAAATAACACATGTGCCTACAACAGGCACCATATTCATGTCAATAAGTGCATCTATACACCCTTGGAACTAAGAATCCATTGAATTTCATTAAATAAGGGGCCTTTGAGATGACTTGCATTCACTACAAGTATTTTTTGCTTAATTTCTGACTAATAAGACCGTCCCACGATTTCGTCCTCACAAGGCTCCTATTGCTGTTGTAATCACTCATTCTAACTTAATGAACTTGAAAATAGCTTAAGTGCCCACAACATGTGCTATATTCATCTCAACAAGCACATCTATACTCCCTTGCATTTCTTACAAGTATTTTCTACTTAATCATTGACTAATAAGACTGTCTCACGATTTCCTCCACACAAGGCTCCAATTTTTGGATTAATTACTCATTCTAACTTTATCATCTTGAAAACAGCTTGTGTGCCCACAACAGGCACTATATTCATGGCAACAAGTGCATCTATAATACCTTGGAAAAAGAAATCCGATGAATTTCATTCAACAAGCTATTTTTGACAATGACTTGTATTTCTTTCAAGTGTTTTCTACTTAATCACAGACTAATAGGATTGTCTCACGATTTCCTCCTCACAAGACTCCAATTATTTTGTTAATTACACAACAAGCACTATATTCGATGCAACAAGCACATCTATACTCAATTGGAACTAGGAATCCATTGAATTTCATTCAACAAGGAGTTTTTGATGATAACTTGTATTTCTTACAAGTATTTTCTGCTTAATTACTGTCTAATAAGACCGTCTCACAATTTCTTCCTCACAAGGGTCTAATTTTTGTTGTAATTACTGATTCTAGCTTGATCATCTTGAAAATAGGCTTTGTGCCCACATCAGGCACGATATTCATGGTAACAAGAACATCTATAATCGCTTAGAACTAGGAACCCATTGAATTTCATTCAAGAAGGAGTTTTTTATGATGACTTGCATTTCTTACAAGTATTTTCTACTTAATCACTGTCTAATTGGACCCTCTCACGATTTCCTTCTCACAAGGCTCCAATTTCTGGTTTAATTACTCATTCTAACTTTATCATCTTGAAAATAGCTTATGTGCCCACAACAGGCATTATATTCATGGCAACAAGCACATCTATACTCCCTTGGAACAAGGAATCCATTGAAAATCTTTCAACAAGGAGTTTTTGATGATGACTTGCATTTCTTACAAGTATTTTCTACTTAATCACTGACTAATAGGATTGCCTCACGATTTCCTCCTCATAAGGTTCCAATTTTTGTTGTGATTGCTCATTTTAACTTTATCATCTTGAAAATAGCTTGTGTGCCCACAACAGTCACTACATGTATAGCAACAAGCTCATCTATAATACCTTGGAACTAGGAATCCATTGAATTTCATTCAACAAAGAGTTTTTGATGATGACTTTCATTTCTTACAAGTATTTTCTGCTTAAACAAATAGGACCACCTCACGATTTCCTCCTCACAAGGCTCCAAATTTTGTTGTAATTACTTATTCCAATATAATCATCTTAAAAATAGCTTGTGTGCCCACAACATTGACTATATTAATGGAAACAAGCACATCTATATTCCCTTAGAACTAGGAATCCATTAAATTTCATTCAATAAGGTGTTTTTGATGATGAGTTGCATTTCTTACAAGTATTTTCTGCTTAATTGCTAACTAAGAGGACCGTCTCGTGATTTCCTCCTCAGAAGGCTCCAATTTTTGGTTTAATTACTCATTCTAACTTTATCATCTTGAAAACAGCTTGTGTGCCCACAACAAGCACTATATTCATGGCAACAAGTGCATCTATAATCCCTTAGAATGAGGAATACATTGAATTTTATTCAACAAGGAGTTCTTGATAATGACTTGCATTTCTTGCAAGTATTTTCTTCTTAATCACTGACTAATAGGACCATCTCATGATTTCCTCCTTACAAGGCTCCATTTTTTGGTTTAATTACTCATTCTAACTTTACCATCTTGAAAACAACTTATGTGCCCATAACAGGCACTATATTTAAGGTAACAAGTGCATCTATAATCCCTTGGAAAAATAAATCTGATGAATTTCATTCAATAAGTAGTTTTTTACGGTGACTTGCATTTCTTTTAAATATTTTCTACTTAATTACTGACTAATAGGATTGTCTCACAATTTCCTCCTCATAAGGCTCCAATTTCTATGCTAATTACACATTATAACTTTATCATCTTGAAAATAGCTTGTATGCTTACAATAGGCACTATATTCGATGCAACAAGCACATCTATACTCCCTTGGAATTAGGAATCCATTCAATTTCATTCAACAAGGAGTTTTTGACGATGACGTGCATTTCTAACAAGTATTTTTTGCCTAATCACTGACTAATAAGACCATCTCATGATTTCTTCCTCACAAGGGTCTAATTTTTGTTGTAATTACAGATTCTAACTTGATCATCTTGAAAATAGTTTTAGTGCTCACATCAGGCACGATATTCATGGTAACAAGCACATATATAATCGCTTGGAACTAGGAACCCGTTAAATTTCATTCAACAAAGATTTTTCATGATGACTTGCATTTCTTACAAGTATTTTCTGCTTAATCACTAACTAATTGGACTGTCTCACAATTTCCTCCTCACAAGGCTCCAATTTCTGGTTTAATTACTCATTCTAACTTTATCATCTTGAAAATAGCTTGTGTGCCCATAACAGGCACTATATCCATGGCAATAAACAAATCTATACTCCTTTGTAACAAGGAATCCTTTGAATTTCATTCAAGAAGGAGTTTTTGAGGATGACTTTCATTTCCTACAAGTATTTTATGCTTAATCATTGATAAATAGGATCACCTAACGATTTCCTCCTCACAAGGCTCCAAATTTTATGGTAATTACTCATTTTATATTAATAGCTTGTGTGCCCACAACATTGACTATATTAATGGCACAACATTGACTATATTAATGGCACAACATTGACTATATTAATGGCAACAAGCACATCTATACTCCTTTAGAACTACGAATCCGTTGAATTTCATTCAACAAGGAGTTTTTGAGGATGATTTGCATTTCTTACAAGTACTTTTTGCTTAATCGCTGAGTAATGGGACCATCTCATGATTTCCTCCTCACAAGGCTCCAATTTTCGATTTAATTACTCATTCTAACTTTATCATCTTGAAAACAGCTTGTGTGCCCACAATAAGCACTATATTCATGGCGACAAGCGCAAATATAATCCCTTGGAACAAGGAATCCATTGACTTTTATTCAACAAAGAGTTTTCGATGATGACTTGCATTTCTTATGAGTATTTTCTGTTTAATCACTGACTAGTAGGACCGTCTCACAATTTCCTCCTCACAAGGCTCCAATTTTTGGTTTAATTACTCATTCTAACTTTATCATCTTGAAAACAGCTTATGTGCCCACAATAGGCACTATATCCAAGGCAACAAGCACATCTATAATCTCTTGGAAAAAGAAATCCAATGAATTTCGTTTAATAAGGAGTTTTTGACAATGACTTATATTTCTTACAAGTATTTTCTACTTAATCACTGACAAATAGGACTGTCTCAGGATTTCCTCCTCACAAGGCTCTAATTTCTATGTTAATTACACATTCTAACTCTATCATCTTGAAAATAGCTTGTGTGCCCATAATAGGCACAATATTTGTTGCAACAAGTACATCCATACTCCCTTTAAACAAGGAATCCATTGAATTTAATTCAACGAGGAGTTTTTGATGATAACTTGCATTTCTTACAAGTATTTTCTCCTTAATAATTGACTAATAGGAATGCCTCATGATTTCCTCCTTACAAGGCTCCAATTTTTGTTATAATTACTCATTCTAACTTTATCCTCTTGAAAATAACTTATATGCCCACAACAGTCACTATATTCATGGCAACAAACTCATCTATAATACCTTGGAACTAAAAATCCATTGAATTTCATTAAACAAGGAGTTTTTTATGATGACTTTCATTTCTTACAAGTATTTTCAGCTTAATCACTAACAAATAGGACCGCTTCACGATTTCCTCCTCACAAGGCTCCAATTTTTGGTTTAATTACTCATTCTTTCTTTATCATCTTGAAAATAGCTTGTGTGCCACAACAAGCACCATATTCATGGCAACAAGCACATCTATACTCCCTTGGAACAAGGAATCCATTGCATTTCATTCAATAGGGCTGCCTCACGATTTCCTCCTCACAGGGGTCCAATTTTTGTTGTAATTACTCCTAACTTTATCATCTTGAAAATAGCTTGTGTGCCCACAACAATCACTATATTCATGGCAACAAGCTCATCTATAATCCCTTGGAACTAGGGATTTGTTGAATATCTTTCAACGAGGAGTTTTTGACAATGACTTTTTCTTACAAGTATTTTCTGCTTAATCACTGACTAATAGGACCATCTCATGATTTCTTCCTCACAAGGCTTTAAATTTTGTTGTAATTACACGTTCTCACTTAATCATCTTGAAAATAGCTTATCTGCCCACAACATGCAGTATATTCATGGCAACAAGCACATCTATACTCCCT
This sequence comes from Bruguiera hainesii, assembly GCA_023213295.1. Taxonomy (NCBI): domain Eukaryota; kingdom Viridiplantae; phylum Streptophyta; class Magnoliopsida; order Malpighiales; family Rhizophoraceae; genus Bruguiera; species Bruguiera hainesii. The sequence continues at coordinate 1,352,014 of JAHOYR010000010.1, read as the reverse complement.
TGGAACTAGGAATCAATTGAATTTCATTCAACAGGGAGTTTTTTATGATGACTTTTATTTCTTACAATTATTTTCTGCTTAATCACTAACTAATAGGACCCTTTCACGATTTCTTCCTTATAAGACTCCAATTTTTGGTTTAATTACTCATTCTAACTTTGTCATCTGGAAAATAGCTTGTGTGCCCACAACAAGCACTATATTCATGGAAATAAGCACAACTATACTCCCTTAGAACTAGGAATCCGTTGAATTTCATTCAACAAGGATTTTTTAATGATGACTTGCATTTTTCATAAGTAGTTTCTGCTTAATCACTAACAAATAAGACTGTCTCATGATTCTTCCTCACAGGGCTCTAAGTTTTGTTATAATTACTCATTCTAACTTGATCATCTTGAAAATAGCTTTTATGGCCACAACAGGCACGATATCCATGGAAACAAGCACATCTCTAATTGCTTTGAACTAAGAACCCGTCGAATTTCATTCAATAAGGAGTTTTTTAGGATGACTTGCATTTCTTACAAGTAATTTCTGTTTAATCACTGACAAATAGGACCGCCTCACGATTTCCTCCTCACACGGCTCCAAATTTTGTTGTAATTACTCATTCTAACCTAATCCTTTTGAAAATAGCTTGTGTGCCCACAACATGCACTATATTCATGGCAACAAGCACATCTATACTCCCTTACAACTAGGAATCTATTGAATTTCATTCAACAAGGAGTTTTTTGATGATGACATGCATTTCTTACAAGTATTTTCTGCTTAATCGCTGACTAATAGGACCGTCTCACAGATTTCCTCCTCTCAAGACTCCAATTTTTGGTCTAATTACTCATTCTAACTTTATCTTGTTGAAAACAGCTTGTGTGCCCATAACAGGCACTCTATCCATGGCGACAAGCACATCTATAATCCCTTGGGAAAAGACATCTGATGAATTTCATTCAATAAGGAGTTTTTGACGATGACTTGTAAGAAATACAAGTATTTTCTGCTTAATCAGTGACTAATAGGACTATCTCATGATTTCCTCTTCACAAGACTCTAATTGTTTATGTTAATTACACATTCTAACTTTATCATTTTAAAAATAGCTTGTGTGCCCATAACCAACATTATATTCATTAAAACAAGCATATATATACTTCTTTGGAAAGAGGAATCCATTGAATTTCATTCAACAAGGAGTTTTTGACGATGACATGGATTTCTCATAAGTATTTTCTACTTAATCACTAACTAATAAGACTATCTCACGATTTCCTTCCCACAAGGCTCCAATTTTTACTTTAATTACTCATTCTAACTTTATCATCTTGAAAATAGCTTGTGTGCCCACAACAATCACTATATTCATGGCAGGAAGCTCATTTATAATCCCTTGGAACTAGGAATCTGTTGAATTTCTTTCAACAAGGAGTCTCTGACGATTACTTCATTTCTTACAAGTATTTTCTGCTTAATCACTCAAAAATAGGAGCACTTCTGGATTTCCTCCTCACAAGGCTCCAATTTTTGGTTTAATTACTTATTCTAACTTTATCATCTTGAATATAGCTTATGTGCCTACAATAGGCACTATATTCATGGTAACAACCACATCAATACTCCCTTGGAATAGGGAATCCATTGAATTTCATTCATCAAGAATTTTTTGACGATGATTTGCATTTCTTACAAGTATTTTCTGCTTAATCACTAACTAATATGGCTGCCTCATGATTTCCTCCTCACAAGGCTCTAATTTTTGTTGTAATTAATCCTTCTAAGTTTATCACCTTGAAAATAGCTTGTGTGCCCACAACAGTCACTATATTCATGGCAACAAGCTCATCTATAATCCCTTGTAACTAAGAATTTGTTGAATTTCTTTCAATAAGGAGTTTTTGACAATGACTTTCATTTCTTACAAGTATTTTCTGCTTAATCACTCAGAACTAGGACCACTTCATGATTTCCTCCTCACAAGGCTCCAAATTTTGTTGTAATTACTCGTTTTAACTTAATCATCTTGAAAATAGCTTATGTGCCCACAACATGCACTATATTCGTGGCAACAAGCACATTTACACTCCCTTGGAACTAGGAATCTGTTGAATTTCATTCAACAAGGAGTTTCTGATGATGATTGGATTTTCTTAGAACTATTTTCTGCTTAACTACTGACTAATTGGGGCTTGTCATGATTTCCTCCTCACAAGTCTCAAATTTTGGGTTTCATTACTCATTATAACTTGATCATCTTGTAAATAGCTTGTGCACCTGCAATAGGCATTATATACATGCCAAGAAGTACATTTATAGTCCCTTGGAACTAGGAAATTGTTGAATTCATTCAACAAGGAGTTTTTGATGATGAGTTGCATTTCTTACAAGTATATTCTGCTTAATCATGAACTAATAGGACCGTCTCCCGATTTCTTGTTAACAAGACTCCAATTTTTGTTGTAATTACTCATTCTAACTTGATCATCTTGTAAATAGCTTGTGTGCCCACGATAGGCAAAACATTCATGGCAACAAGCACATCTATAATCCTTTGGAACTAGGAATCCGTTCAATTTCATTCAACAAGGAGCCTTTCATGATGACTAGTATTTCTTACAAGTATTTTTTGCTTCATTACTGAGAAATGAACCCCACTTATGATTTGTTCCTCACAAGGCTCCAATTTTTGTTGTAATTACTCATTCTAACTTGATTATCTTGAAAATAGGTTGTATGCCCATAACAAGAACTATATTTATGGCAACAAGCACATCTATAATTCCTTGGAACTAGGAATCCGTTCAATTTCATTCAACAACTAGCCTTTGATGATGATTAGAATTTCTTACAAGTATTTTCTACTTCATTACTCAAAAATGAGCCCTTCTAATGATTTCTTCCCTAAAAGGCACCAATTTTTGTTGTAATTACTCATTCTAACCTGTTCATCTTGAAAATAGCTTTGGTGCCCACAACATGCAAAATATTCATAGCAACAAGCACATCTATAATCCCTTGGAACTAGGAATCCATTCAATTCCATTCAATAAGGAGCCTTTGATGATGACTAGCATTTCTTACAAGTATTTTCAGCTTCATTATTGAGAAATGAACCCTTCTAATGTGTCCTTCCTCATGAGGCTCCAATATTTATTGTAATTACTCATTCTAGCTTGATCATCTTGAAAATAGCTTGTATGCAAAACACAGGAACTATATTCATGGCAACAAGCACATCTATAATCCCTTAGAACTAGGAATCCGTTCAATTTCATTCAACAAGGAGCTTTTGATGATAACTAGCATTTCTTACAAGTATTTTTTTGCTTTATTACTAAGAAATGAACCCCTCTAATGATTTCTTTCTCATAAGCTCTAATTTTTGTTGTAATTACTCATTCTTACTTGATCATCTTGAAAATAGCTTGTGTGCCCACAACAGGAACTATGTTTATGGCAAGAAGCACATCTATAATCCCTTGGAACTAGGAATCCATTCAATTTCATTCAACGAGGAGCCTTTGATGATGACAAGCATTTCTTACAAGTATTTGTGGCTGTATTACTGAGAAATGAACCCTTCTAATGATTTCTTCCACACAAGGCTCCAATATTTGTTGTAATTACTCATTCTAACTTGATCATCTTGAAAATAGCTTGTATGCAAACAATAGGAACTATATTCATGGCAATAAGCACATCTATAATCCCTTGGAACTAGAAATTTGTTCAATTTCTTTCGACAAAGAGCCTTTGATGATAACTAGCATTTCTTACAAGTATTTGTTTGCTTCATTACTGAGAAATGAACCCCTCTAATGATTTCTTCCTCATAAATCTCCAATTTTTGTTGTAATTACTCATTCTTACTTGATTATCTTGAAAATAGCTTGTGTGCCCATAACAGGAACTATGTTCATAGCAAGAAGGACATCTATAATCCCTAGGAACTAGGAATCCATTCAATTTCATTCAACACGGAGCCTTTAATGATCATAAGCATTTCTTACAAGTATTTTTGGCTGTATTACTGAGAAATGAACCCTTCTAATGATTTCTTCCACACAAGGCTCCAATATTTGTTGTAATTACTCATTCTTACTTGATCATCTTGAGAATAGCTTGTATGCAAACGACAGGAACTATATTCATGGCAACAAGCACATCTATAATCCCTTGGAACTAGGAATCCTTTCAATTTCATTCAATAAGGACCCTTTGATGATGACTAGTATTTCTTACAAGTATTTTCTGCTTCATTACTGAGAAATGAACCCTTCTAATGATTTGTTCCTCATGAGGCTCTAATATTTGTTGTAATTACTCATTCTAACTTAATCATCTTGGAAATAGCTTGTATGCCCACAACAGGAACTATATTTATGGCAACAAGTACATCTATAATCCCTTGGAACTAGAAATCCTTTGAATTTCATTCAATAAGGACCCTTTGATGATGACTAGCATTTCTTGCAAGTATTTTCTGCTTCATTACTAAGAAATGAAGCCTTTGAATGATTTCTTCCTCACAAGGCTCCAACTTTTGTTCTAATTACTCATTCAAACTTGATTATCTTGAAAATAACTTGTGTGCCCACAATAGGAACTATGTTAATGGCAAGAAGCACATCTACAATCCCTTGGAATTAGGGATCCATTCAATTTCATTCAACAAGGACCCTTTGATGATGACTAGCATTTCTTACAAGTATTTTCTGCTCCATTACCTAGAAATAAACCCTTCTCATGATTTCCTCCTCACAAGGCTCCAATTTTCATTGTAATTACTCATTCTAACTTGATCATCTTGAAGATTGCTTATGTGCCCACAATAGGCACTATATTCATGGCAACAAGCACATATATAATACCTTGGAACCAAGAATCCATTCAATTTCATTCAACAAGGAGCCTTTGACGATGACTAGCATTTCTTACAAGTATTTTCTGCTTCATTACCTAGAACTGAACCCTTCTTATGATTTCTTCATCACAAGGCTCCAATTTTCGTTGTAATTACTCATTCTAACTTGATCATCTCGAAAATAGCTTGGGTGCCCATAACAGGCAAAATATTCATGGCAACAAGCACATCTATAATCCCTTGGAACTAGGAATCCGTTCAATTTCATTCAATAAGGAGCCTTTGATGATGACTAGCATTTCTTCCAAGTATTTTCTGCTTTATTACTGAGAAATTAACCCTTTTAGTGATTTCTTCCTCACAAGGCTCTAATTTTTGCCGTAATTACTCATTCTAACTTGATCATCTTGAAAATAGCTTTTGTGCCTACAACAGGAAAAATATTCATGGCAACAAGCATATCTATAATCCCCTGGAACTAGGAATCCATTCAATTTCATTCAATAAAGAGCCTTTAATGATGACTAGCATTTCTTACAACTAATTTTTGCTTCATTACTGAGAAATGAACCGTTTTACTGATTTCTTCCTCACACGGCTCCAAATTTTGTTATAATTAATCATTCTAACTTGATCATTTTGAAAATAAGTTGTGTGCCCACAACAGGAACAATATTCATGACAATAAGCACATTTATAATCCCTTGGAACTAGGAATCCATTCAATTTCATTCCACAAGGAGCCTTTGATGATGACTAGCATTTCTTACAAATATTTTCCACTTCATTATTGAGAAATCAACCCTTCTAATGATTTCTTCCTCACAAGGCTCCAATTTTTGTTGTAATTACGCATTCTAAGTTGATCATCTTAAAATTGCTTATGAGCCCACAACAGTCAAAATATTCATGGCAACAAGTACATCTATACTCCCTTGGAAATAGGAATCCGTTCAATTTCATTGTTACAATTATTTTCTACTTCATTACTGAGAAATGTACCATTTTTGTGATTTCTTCCTCTTAAGGCTCCAATTTTTATTGTAATTACTCAATCTAACTTGATCATCTTAAAAATAGCTTGTGTGCCCATAACAAGATCAAAATTTTTGAGAACAAGCACATCTATACTCCCTTGGAACAACAAATCTGTTGAATTTCTTTCAACAAGGAGTTTTTGATGATCAGCTATATTCATGGCAACAGGCACATCTATAATCCCATGGAAGTAGGAAGCCATGCAATTTCAATCAACAAGGTATTTTTGATGATGACTTCCATTTCTTACAAGTATTTTTTGCTTAAACACTGACTAATAGTACCGTTTCACTATTTCTTCCCCACAAGGCTCCAATTTTGGTCATAAATACTAATTCCAACTGGATCATCTTGAAAATAGCTTATGTGCCCATAATAGGCACGATATTCATTCCAAGAAGTACATTTATACTCCTTTGGAACTAGGAAACTATTGAATTTCATTCAACAAGGAGTTTTTGATGATGACATGCATTTCTTCCAAGTATATTTTGCTTAATCATGGACTAATAGGACTGTCTCCTATTTTTGTCATAATTACTCATTGTAACTTGATCATCTTGGAAATAGCTTATGTGCCTATAACAGGAAAACTTTTCATGGCAACAAGCACATCTATAATCCCTTGGAACTAAGAATCCGTTCAGTTTTGATTCAATAAAGAGCCTTTAATGATGAGTACAATTTCTTACAACTATTTTTTGCTTCATTACTGAGAAATGAACCCTTCTAATGATTTCTTCCTCACAGGGCTCCAATTTTTGTTGTAATTACTCATTCTAACTTGATCATCTTGGAAATAGCTTTTATGCCCACAACAGGAACCATATCCATGGCAACAAGCACATCTATAATTCCCTTAGAACTAGGAATCCATTCAAACTCATTCAACATGTAGCCTGTGAAGATGACTAGCATTTCTTACACGTATTTTCTGCTTCATTATTGAGAAATGAACCCTTCTAATGATTTCTTCCTCACAAGGCTCTAATTTTTGTTATAATTACACATTCTGACTAGATCATCTTGAAAATAGCTTGTCTGCCCACAACAGAAGCTATATTCATGGCAACCAACACATCTATAATCCCGTGGAAGTAGGAAGTCGTGCAATTTCAATCAACAAGGTGTTTTTGATGATGACTTTCATTTTTTATAAGTATTTTTACTTAATCGCTGACTAATAGGACCATATAACAATTTCTTACTCACAAGGCTCCCATTTTTGTTCTAAATACTCATTCCAACTTGATCATCTAGAAAATAGCTTATGTGCCGACAACAGGCAAAATATTCATGGCAATAAGCACATCTATAATCTCTTGGAACTCGGAATCCATTCAATTTCATTCAATAAGGAGCCTTTGATGATGACTAGAATTTCTTACAAGTATTTTATACTCCATTACTGAGAAATGAACCCTTCTAATGATGTCTTCCTCACAAGGCTCCGATTTTTGTTGTAATTATGCATTCGAACTAGATCATCTTGGAGACAGCTTGTCTGCCCATAACAGAAGCTATATTTATGGAAACCAGCACATCTATAATCCCGTGGAAGTAGGAAGTCATGCAATTTCAATCAACAAGGTGTTTTTTATGATGACATCCATTTCTTATAAGTATTTTTTGCTTAATCGCTGACTAATCGGACTGTCTCATGATTTCTTACTCACAAGGCTCCCATTTTTTTTCTAAATACTCATTCCAACTTGATCATCTAGAAAATAGCTTATGTGCCCACAACATGCAAAATATTCATGGCAACAAACACATCTATAATCCCTTGGAACTAGGAATCCACTCAATTTCATTCAACAAGGAGCCTTTGATGATGACTAGAATTTCTTACAAGTATTTTCTGCTCCATTACTAAGAAATGAACCCTTCTAATGATTTCTTCCTCATAAGGCTCCAATTTTTGTTGTAATTACACATTCAAACTAGATCATCTTGGAGACAGCTTGTCTGCCCACAATAGAAGCTATATTCATGGCAATAAGCACAGCTATTATCCCGTGGAAGTAGTAAGCTGTGCAGTTTCAACCAACAAGGTGTTTTGGATGATGACTTCCATTTCTTACAAGTATTTTTTGCTTAATTGCTGACTAATAGGACCGTCTCACGATTTCTTACTCACAAGGCTCCCATTTTTGTTGTAAATACTCATTGTAACTTGATCATCTAGAAAATAGTTGGTGTGCCCACAACAGGCAAAATATTCATGACAACAAGCACATCTATAATCCCTTGGAACTTGGAATCCGTTCAATTTCATTCAATATGGAGTTTTTGATGCTGACTTGCATTTCTCATAAGTATATTTTGCATAATCATGGACTAATAGGACCGTTTACCGATTTCTTCCTCACAAGGCTCCAATTTTTGTTGTAATTACTCATTCTTACTTGATTATCTTGAAAATAACTTGTGTGCCCAAAACAGGCAAAATATTCATGGCAACAAGTACATCTATAATTCCTTGGAACTAGGAATCCATTGCATTTTGATTCAAGAAAGAGCCTTTGACGATGAGTAGTATTTCTTAGAACTATTTTCTGCTTCATTACTGAGAAATGAACCCTTCTAATGATTTCTTCCTCACAAGGCTCCAATTTTTGTTGTAATTACACATTATAACTAGATCATCTGGAAAATAGCTTGTCTCCCATAACAGAAGCTTTATTTATGGCAACAAGCACATCTATAATCCCGTGAAAGTAGGAAGCCGTGCAATTTCAATCAACAAGGTGTTTTTTATGATGACTTCCATTTTTTACAAGTATTTTTTGCTTAATCGCTGACTAATAGGACTGTCTCACGATTTCTTACTCACAAGGCTCCCATTTTTGTGGTAAAGACTCATTCCAACTTGATCTTCTAGAAAATAGCTGGTGTGCCCACAACAGGCAAAATATTCACGGTGACAAGTACATCTATAATCCATTGGAACTAGGAATCCATTCAACTTCATTCAATATGGAGACATTGATAATGATTAGCATTTCTTACAACTATTTTCTGCTTCATTACTAAGAAATGAACCCTTCTAATGATTTCTTCCTCACAAGGCTCCAATTTTTGTTGTAATTAATCATTCTAACTTGATGAACTTGAAAATAGCTTTTGTGCCCACAAGAGGAACTATATTCAAGGTTACAAGCACATCTATAATCTCTTGGAACTAGGAATCTATTTAATTTCATTCAACATGCAGCCTTTGATGATGACTAGCATTTCTTACAAGTATTTTTTGCTTCATTAGTGAGAAATGAACCCTTTTAATGATCTCTTCCTCACAAGGCTCCAATTTTTGTTGTAATTATTCATTCTAACTTGATCATCTTGAAAATAGCTTGTGTGCCCACAACAGGCAAAATATTCATGGCAACAAGCGCATGTATAATCCTTTGGAAATAGGAATCCATGCAATTTCATTCAACATGGAGCCTTTGATGATCACTAGCATTTCTTACAACTATTTTCTGCTTCATTACTGAGAAATGAACCCTTCTAATGATTTCTTCCTCATAGGGCTCCAATTTTTATTGTAATTACTTATTCTAACTTGATCATCTTGAAAATAGCTTTTGTGCCCACAACAGGAACTATATTCAATGCAATAAGCCCATCTATAATCCCTTGGAACTAGGAATTTGTTCAATTTCTGTCAAAAAGGAGGCTTTGATGATAAATAGCTTTTCTTACACGTTTCTTCGACTTGATAACTGAGAAATGAACCCTTCTAATGATTTATTCCTCACAAGGCTCCAATTTTCGTTGTAATTTCTCATTTTAACTTGATCATCCTGAAAATGGCTTATATGCCCACAATCGGCAAAATATTCAAGGCAATAAGCACATCTATACTCCTGTGGAACAAGGAAAAAGTTGAATTTCTTTCAACAAGGTGATTTTGATGATGACTTCCATTTCTCACAAGTATTTTTTGCTTAATCACTAACTAATAGGACTGTCTCATGATTTCTTTGTCAAAATGCTCCAATTTTTATTGTAAATACTCATTCTAACATGATCATCCTAAAAACAGCTTGTGTGCCCATAATAGCCACTATATTAATGCTAACAAGCACATCTATACTCCCTTGGAACTAGGAAACCGTTGAATTTCATTCAATAAGGTGTTTTTGATGATGACTTGCATTTCTTAGAAGTATTTTCCACTTAACCACAGTCTAATAGGACTGTGTCACGATTTCCTCCTCACAAGTCTCCATTTTTTGGCTTAACTACTCATTCTAACTTTAGCATCTTGAAAATAGCTTGTGTACCCTCAATAGGCACACGATTCATGGCAACAATCACATCTACCCTCCCTTGGAACAAGGAATCCATTGAATTTCATTCAACAAGGAGTTTTTTATGATGACTTCCATTCTTCCAAGTATTTTTTGCTTAATCACTGACAAATAGGACCATCTCACGATTTCTTCCTCACCAGGCTCCCATTTTTGTTATAAATACTCATTCTAACTTAATCATCTTGAAAATAGCTTGTGTGCCCATAATAGGAACTATATTTATGGCAACAAGCACAGCTATAATCCCTTGGAACTAGGAATCTGTTCAATTTCATTCAATAAGAAGCCTTTGATTATGACTAGCATTTCTTACAAGTATTTTTTGCTTCATTTCTGGCAAATGAACCCTTCTAATGATTTCTTCCTCACAAGCCTCCAATTTTTGTTGTAATTACTCATTTTAACTTGATCATCTTGAAAATAGCTTGTGAGCCCACAATAAGGAAAATATTCATGGCAACAAGCACATCTATACTCGCTTGGAAGAAGAAATCTATTGAAATTCATCCAAGAAGGAGTTTTGATGATGACTTGCATTTCTTACAAGTATATATTTGCTTAATCACGAACTAATAGGACCATCTCGCAATTTCTTCGTCACAAGGCTCCAATGTTTGTTATAGTTACTCATTCTAACTTGATCTTCTTGAAAATAACTTGTGTGCCCATAACAAGAACTATATTTATTACAACAAGCACATCTATAATCCCTTGGAACTAGGAATCCATTCAATTTCATTCAACAAGAAGCCTTTGATTATCAGTAGTATTTCTTACAAGTATTTTCTGCTTCATTACTAAGAAATAAACCCTTCTAATGATTTCTTCCTCACAAGTCTCCAACTTTCATTGTAATTACTCATTCTAACTTCATCATCTTGCAAATAGCTTATGTGCCCACAGCAAGCAAAATATTCGTTGCAACAAGCACATCTATACTTCCTTGGAACAAGGAATCCATTGAATTTCATTCAACAAGGAGTTTTTGATGATGTCTTCCATTTCTTATAAGAATATTTTGCTTAATTGATGCGGAAAACCCCAAAAAGACGTGGCTTAGGGACCCAACGCACACAATGAATCAAAGAACAACCAGGAAAGCTAAATCAGAGTTTAATAACACAAACCCTAGACCCAAAATTCGAAGGAACACGAACTTAGGGTATTCAAGATGGATATGGACGCCACACTCCAGAAGAGGAAGGAATTGGGAGTGATAAGTCCGGTTTGAACGCCACAAGAAGAAAACCTCTTGATAAGTTCTTTAGTTCTTAAAAGAACCGTGGGAGAAAAACCCTTGCTTTCTATTTCACTCAAAGTTGTCTGATTTCCAAAGCTTACAAGGGGTGCCTATTTATAAGCTTAGATAGCAATCCTAAAGAGGCAAAATTCCTATTTAGGAGAAATCCCTATTTTGGAGGAATTTCGGACTAATTCCAGCACATACAATGAACTCCTATTTAGGAGTGAATGCTATCACTTAGTCTGACCCATTAAGTAGTCCAATTATATTAATTAGGCTTGGGCTCTCTTTAGAACTTGAATTCGCACCATTTGAAG
>JAHOYR010000010.1:1159862-1312362 GCA_023213295.1 Bruguiera hainesii | reverse complement strand
AACACAAACATATACCCTAATCTCCCTCCTAATTTTCAGTAATATACCTTCATATTCATCTTTCTCCACAATAATCTAACTTCTTCACCTTCTGCTATCACATTAGTCTTTCCAGCCACTTGATCAAATCCTTGTTCATAAGGTTTTAAGAAATCCAATCTATGCTCACATTAGGCATTCATCATCCCTTGACAGTTGAGCACACATCACTATAATTTCCATTGATCTTTCGCTCCCACATTCAATTTCTTGGAGCTTTCTTGCATCACCCACCTTGGTGAACACTTTAATGGAATTCATTTTCCTACTCCCGTAAGACCGACAGCGACTTCTACACTTGGTTATTTAAAATCAATCAACCACCTTAGTTCCTTGTATAATTATCTGGTGTTTTGATTTGTCGTTATTGCTAACTCATCTTTCTCTTATTTGTTTGAGGATTTTCATATTTTCTTATTGTGTCATTGTTATGGAATCTCTCCTGTTAGTCACGCGAAGATATTGAGCTCTAAATCCTTATTATTTGATTTATTTCTCGCCTTTACATGTTCACTATGTCATGTTTTTTAGTGTTGTTTGTTGTAGTCATATGCACTTGTCAATCAAGTTACATGGACCTCCTTTCCCCCCATTTGCAAACTTCGTGCACTTCGATCCATTTTACCTGTGCACCTGGGCTGTAGTATCTTATTCGGCCTCAAATTTAATCTCCCAAATACAATCTTTTTCCCTTTCTATAAATAGCTCGTGACAAATCGAATGCTAAGAATTTATAGCAATAATTGAGTTCATTTCAACCTTTCGTGTGTAAGTCAGAGATGTTGTTTTAATTGGATTGAATCAATCCACCCATGATGACTAAGAAACTCAATTATTGGTAGTTACAATCACTCATTATTAGTGGCTACCACTAACTAATAATTGAGTTGGATGGCAAATTTAATGTCATTTTTTCATTATAAGATCTTTGAGATGAAAGGTAACAATAGATCATACATCAAAAAATATATATATAATAATAATAATAATAACTATAGGGCTAGTTCTCCTTCTCTCTCCATATGGTATAGATCATCCATCAATTTTCAAAGCTAGTGGCATTAGGTTGTGGAAAATAGGCATCATTCGTTCTTATGGTGTCACCATGACCACTACGTGTTTGTGAAGCTGGTGATCACTCTATTTGGTTGAGCTTGGAGGTCTTTTTGAAGGTCCTTAAAGGTCCTCTTTATTTTTATTTACCTTATTATATAGGAACTTGTCTTTTCAATAGATGGTACTCTTATTCTAAAATTGGCATAGCCAAAGCAAGACAACCACCCTTGCTACAAGCCTAATATTTTTCCTTCGGAGCTATTAGATTAGAATTGAATATTGGTTTTGACATTTATAAATTTTGGACAAAGCATGCCTAAACTCAAATTGCATCATATAAATCATACTTTTAGCACTATACAAGCTACCAACTTTAACTGAAACAAGAGAGAATGTCACACTTTTTAGTATATACCCTAGTAGCCAATTTTATTAATAAAGATATAATTAAGTTTTTAGCTCCTTCCTTTTATGCATGGAATTTTATTAATAAAGGCATTTTTATTTTTAGTATATTTATAAACATGATATTGCTATAAGTCAATTCTAAAAACATATTTTATAAATATAATTATGATTGAATCATAATTATAAGCCATTATTACATCAAAGAAATATTCCTAATTGATGTGCTATTGAGATTGGACATCAATAGAGTTGTGAGACTAGTATATGTTATGTTTTTGTCTTATCAAAAAAATAGTTGATTTCATAAACTAAAATTTATAAATACTTGAACAAACATGTGGATGTTTATACGTTGAATAAGTTCACTAAATTGATTTGTTATGCAAATTTCCAAATGTAACATTACTTGTATATTTGTGAAATTACTCATATAATGGTTGTGCAAACAATCCTTAGATTTATAATCACCAAGATTACTCATATAAGAATAATTATGTTTTGATCTAGCTTTGAAGTTGTTATAATCAAGGATCACTTTCAAGGGCTTGTATTGGGCTTGATATGAACTATAAAGAGATGATTGAATAATTAATAAATGATTCATTACCATGATGTAATCACAAGAAAATGTTCCATTATTCTCAAAGGATAATGATTTAGGAAATTCTTTGGCTAAGCTGGAACAAGCATTTATAAGAAGTTATGATATCATTCATGATAGCAATGATCTTTAATTGAGAGCGAGCATAATTAGATAAAATAGAATAGATACTAATTTCATACTTTATATCTAATTAGAAAATTAGTATGATAAAATGATTGAATTATACTAATAAATTATACACTAAAGAGATATGTCAAACTATCCTTTGATAGCCTTAACATTTAAGTAATCATGACACAAGGTTAGATGGTAATTATAATTTATAAATAAGAATTGATTAATTAACAAATTAGTGATAAATTAAAACAATTTAATTTATCTAATCTAAAAAGACTTGTGATTCATATTAGGATCTTAATAAGTTACACACATAAAGATAATTATAAAAATATATAATGAAAATCAAATTGAACTTGTTTGCAAGATTTAAGAAACTTTTGAAATTAAATATGAGATATTTATAAGCACAAGGACAAAAGTGCAATTTATTAAAAATTGGCACATGAATTCTTATTAGGGTTCAAAGTTAGAATCCCTATTTATACTCCCCTTAACTAATTGGCCAATGGACAATAAACTTAACACAATAGTTTTGACCTCTAACTTCTCTCTCTTTAAAAGAGTTAGAGTTGTTTTTAATTGTTTGTGTGGATCATCATTAAAGCCCAAATATTTGGACAATGTTGGTTTACAAAAACCCTTCAAAACTTTAATTTTTGTTATTACCAAACTATGCTAAGTGATTTTGTCTATAAGAATAAGAATATAATTTCTCTTTAACCTAAAATTTGCTTGCATGAATAGAATTACTCTTTAACAATTATTCAACTTAATAATGAGAATTATTTTTGTTAGACCTAAATAGATTAGATTAAATAACTTAGTTATATGCCTTTGTTCTTGTCCCTTAATCAAACCTCCATAAGTTGTAACAAGATGAAACAATATTCTTTGGAGAAATTAAAACATCAAAAACTATAAACATTACAACAATTTTTTTTTTCCAATCAAAGACATATTAAATTCTAAGTTATAAAATAGAAATAACTCTTTTTGTACTTATAAATCTTATTCCACTTTGATCGAGTTACTATCAAGTCCATATTGCTTAAGGAGATGAGCCAAAGACAGCATACGTGACATGTTATGTATTGTACAAGTTCCTCGTCATGTCATTCAGCTTGACCAATGCTTTAGCCAAATTTTGTACTCTCATGAACAAGATACTGCACTTAAATTAATGTCATAAGGCATTTGATTGGTTGAAGCAAGTCATTATCGAAGAGTTGGTACTAGTGTTGCCAAATCACAGCAAGCTTTTTGAGTTAGAAACTAAAGCATCAAATTATGCTATTGGTGATGATCTTATGTAGGTAGGACATTCAGTGGCGTATAAGTCATAAAAATTGAATGATACTGAGCGATGATATATTGTTTAAGAGAAGGAGATGACTGTGGTAGTTCATTGCCTACAGATATTAAGGCATTATCTCCTTGGGACTAAGTTTGTCGTAAGGATAGACAATGTGACCATGAGTTATTTTCAAACCTAGAAGAAGCTGAGTTTGAAGCAAGCTTAATGGCAAGATTTTCTAATAGAGCTTGACTATGTGATAGAGTACAAGTTAGGGAAGGCTAACTCTATAGCTGATGCCCTTAGTTGGAAGTTAGAGCTAATGAACACAATGAGTCGACTGAGTTGCCCTTGGATCGACTGTATCAAGGAAGGGTTTAAGCATGATCAAAAGGCTTTAAACCCTTATTAGACATGCCTAAAAAGGCAAGACCCGATAGTTCTGGTGCAAGAATGATATTTTTTACATCAAAGGGTAACAACTATGTATCACTATCCTTTACACCTAGGGAAGGACAATATACTAAATTTAGACACCTCCTACGAAAGGGCAATACTATGAATGTAAAAGGCTCATAAGGAAAGACAATACATTGGAATTAGTCATGTAATAAATGTTGGTAAATGTATGTAGATAGGAATTTGAAGGGATGTGATATCCACCATAAGATCAAGGAGGGATCTAATGGTTGTGACTTGTCCAATACTTGTATAAAAGGGGACTTCCTCCCCCTCTTTTGTAACACGCCTAATTTACAAATGTAATATACTTATAAAGTTTCCCCCTAAAAGGTTTTTCTGAGTTGAATGTGAAAAGGCTACTTGGGAAGTATTCTCAAGGCCACATGGGTAGGGAGCAATAAATCCATCAGCCTATGACTAGTAGTATCAGAGCCGATTCATTCCAAGCACTATGGCAGAACCACATACTGATGAAGTGCTCATCATGGGTGATGACCACAATGATTGTGGGAGGAAGGCCAAAAGAGGTATTGCTGCCAAGGGAAAGAAGAATCGTGTTGTTTTAAGTTTAAGGGATCCAATAGGGGACTCCAAACATCGTATGATGAAGATTGAATCATTTGTCACTAATGTCCAAGGTTCAGTTGATGACCTAACTCAATCCATCAAAGGTGTAGATGCCGAAAGGGAAGAGCTCGTGGTCAAGATAAAGGAACTTAAAATCGGCATGAGAGAACTTCGAGGTGAGTTGTTGGGGACCTTAAGGGTAGAACTCCATCAGTGGGACAAATCTTTGAAGGCCATGATAACAGTTATGCGCGTGGAGATAGTGGAGCTTAAGGGAAAGCATGCAGAGTCGAAGGTAATACGCGTGAACGTGGTGATCACTGTGCAAGGACCATATATCGACACACCTAAGTCGAAGGAGTTTAGGGGCTTGTGAGTGGCCAAAGATGTGGACAACTTCTTATGATACATAGAACAATATTTCTGAGTCATGAGTGTAAAACAATAACTAGAAGTGCTCCTCATGTCGTCTACTAAACCTCCTTAATCACTGTCAGCAAATCCTAATATTTCAAGCTATTCTAACTTACCAAACATGATGCCAAGATCTCGGGTGCCATTTAGATACCTAAGAATCCTTTTACCTGCTATATAATGCTTCTTGCTAGGAGAATGCATGAACCTTGAAAGCAAATTATTTGCTTGAACAATGTCTGACCTAGAAGTAGTAATATAAAGTAAACACCCTATGAGGCTCCTAAATAGTCCTTCATTGATCTTTTCTTCTCCATTATCTTTGGTGAGCTTCTCATTTATAGTCATTGGTATAAAGACAGACTTGCAAGCATTAATGCTAAATCTTTTGAGAACCTCACTGACATATTTCCTTTAATAAATGAAAATGCCACGATTTGATTGCTTCACCTAAAGACCTAGGAAGAAGGACATTTCTCTCATATCAGACATATTAAATATCATCTCCATTTCCTTTTTGAACTGCTAGATAGATTCAAGATGGCTCATAGTAACAAGCAAGTCATCAATGTAGATAGATACTATAAAAATTTGATCTTTTGCAGCTTTGACATACAGAGTTTCTTCATTTTTGCTTTTCTAAAAAACAAGCTGCAACAAATGATTATTGATTTTGCTAAACCAAGCCATTGGGGCTTGCTTAAGGCCATATAAGGTCTTTCTTAATTTATAGACCTTTTCCTCTTCCCCTTCAATCATAAAGCCTTCTGGTTGTTCCACAAAGACATCTTTCTGCAATTAATCATTTAAAAAACGTAAACTTGACATCAAGATGATAAACTTTTCAGCCTTTTTGAGCAGCGAGAGCTAGTATAAGTTTAATGGTGTCAAGCCGTGCAACAAGAGCAAATGTGTTTGAGAAGTCAAGTCTAACTTGTTGTGAGTAGCCTTTGGCTACCAATTTGGCTTTTAATTTATTGATGTTGCCATTTACATTCAACTTGGTCCTATAAATCCATTTGACTCCAATTACATTCTTATCTTTAGGGCTTTGTGTAAAGAACCAAGTTTGATTCTTCTGAATTGTACAAAATTCATCCTGCATAGCTTTCCTCCAACTTGCTAATTTAATAGCCTCATTATGATATAAGATAACAACATTGCTTCTATCATAAATGTTAGAGAGAAGTCTTGTTCCCTTTATAGGTACATTATCAAGAATATCATCCTCTATATCCTCATCTGAGCTGTTATGACCAACAATTTCAAGTTGATTCATTTGTTATATATCGACCTCTAGATCATCAGATATAGCAGTATTCTAGTTTCAGCCTTGATCCTCATTGAATTTGACCTCCCTACTGATTATTATCTTCTTAGATTCTACATCATAAACTCTATAAGCCTTTGAAATTGTGTTATAGCCAACAAACATATTTGCCTTGGCTATTTGATCAAGTTTTTGCCTTTTTTTATCAAGTATCAAGACAAAACAAATACATCGAAAAACTTTTAGATGCTGCACAAAAGGTTTTGCACTAAACCAAATCTCACATGGAGTTTTCCCTAGAATGGCTGAAGATAAGAGTCTATTTTGAAGATATACTGAAGTGTTGACAACTTCAGCCCAAAAGAATTTTGGCATGCCTTTCTCATAAAGAAGACTTCTCACCATCTCTATGATTGTTCTGTTTCTCCTTTCATATACTCCATTCTGTTAAGGAGTATATGGAGTTGTAAATTGATGTTTTATACACGAGATTTTGTAGATTTCTTCAAAAGTAATAGAGGTAAACTCAATGTCATTATCAAACCTTAAACATTTAATTTTGACTCTTGTCTTAGTTTTAACAAAAGCCTTGAAGGTTTGGAATATTGATGAAACTTCTAATTTAGCTTATAAAATACACCCAACAAAATCGTGTATAATCATCAATGAATAGGATGAAAAACTTGCTTCCATTCAAAGATGCTATAGACATAGGTCCACACACATTAGAATGGATTAGATTGAGTTTCTCTTTAACTCTCTAGGCCTGATTGGAAGGGAAGGGCTGCCTAGTTTGCTTGCCTTGCTAGCAGGCACTACAGACTCCTCTTATATTAGATATTTCTGACAAACTAGTCACCAACTAGTTTTTTTGCATCTTTTACAGTGCACTATAGTGAAAATGTCATAATTTTTTATGCCAAAAATTAGACTCATCATATGCAGCAAGTAAGGCCCTATGTGTTATATGGTCAAGTTCTAATGGAAAGCTTTTGGCTTTCATTGGAACATTGATGATCACATCTCCTTTTGAATCCAAAATAATGCAACCATTATTTTCAAATTGCAGTGTATAGTTCTTCTCTAGTAGCTGACCAACACTAAGTAGGTTTTGATGAATTTCAGGTACAAACAATATATTAGAGATGAATTTTGCACCTGATAGAGTTGAGATAGTCACTATAGCTTTTCCATATGTTTCAAGTAAGGCACCATTTCCAATTCTAACTTTGGTTGTATAGGATTTGTCTAATGTTTTAAAGACTAATGGATATAAGGACATGTGATGTGTGCAACCACTATCGATAAGCCATGCTTGATTGTTAAAACTTGTTGTGTTGCTACTAGCAACAAATAGTTCTTTTTCTGCTTCCTAAGTTTTTGCTTCTGCAATCTTAGCTTGCTGTTTCTTTTGCTGTTGCAAGTGTTTCCTTTTGCTTTTGCATATTTTGTCAATTTGACCTCATTTGTTGCAGAAGGAACAAAGAACATCCAACCTTCTCCAACAATCCTGGGAGAGATGTGAAGTTTTGCTGCAATGTTTACATGGAGCATAGACTTTCTTCCCTTCTGTCTTGCTGGATTCTGCATCTCTGTGTTATATTCTTTCAATTTAAGACCTTATATAAGAACTTTTTCCTTTATAGGAGGCCTGCATAGCACCTTCAGAAGTTGTTGCTAACCTTGAAGGCTTCGCTGCTACTCCTTCAAGTCTAAAGGTCCTTCTTTGCTCCTAAGCTTGGAGTGCATTGATTAGTGAAGAAGATGGTGCTCTTGCATTGCCATATCAGCTAACCTCCAAAATCCAATCAACCAACTTTCCTACCAAACCAGAGGCAATTATAGGAGCTAGAAGTCATGACAGTTATGGCAATTATGCAACCACCTTGTGGGATTCCTCCAATAACTTTTTGAATTTAATTTTTTAATGTAATGATGTGTTTATTTTAAATTTGAAATATTTTGAATTTAAACCTATGACATTAAGTTTAAATTCAAATTATGAATCTTTGTAAATGTACTTGATTGTAGTGGAGGTTTGCTGTCATATGTAAAGGGGTTGGAAACTTAAAAATACAAATCCTTCAGCTTGAATTTGAACCATTTCTTCACGTCTTTTATTCCTCTGTGTTTCCCTTTATTTGTGTTTCTCAATTACTATTAAACAAGCTAAACAGACAGCTACACCAGCAGCTTCTTCTGCAAATCATCTTGAAGCACACATAATAAGGCTGATATGAAACCAGCAAATTAAACTTTATTACTTCTTGTCTCTTCAACCAATTCCAACAACTGGTATCAAAGCTAGTTGTATCCTATAAACCTGACCGAAGCAATTGACAAACAAACCAACATCTTAATAGAAAGTTAAGTTTTGCAGAAATCTTCCTCTATATGACCTCCTCTAGCTTCTCTCCACTTCCTCTTCCAAAATTCACTGGGGAAAACTATCCTCAGTGGACAATAATGATGAAAGCTTACCTTAGAGCCTATAATTTGTGGGAAGCCACTGAAAAAGGGACTGAACCACCTCCCTTGCCTGAAAATCCATCCTTGGCACAACTAAAACAATATAGTAAGCAAATAGCCAAGAAGTATAAAGCCTTGACATGCATTCATTTAGCTATCACAGAGACCATTTTCAATAGAATTATGGCCTGTGAAACTGCTAAGGATGTATGAGATAGGTTGAAGGAGGAGTTTTTTGGCAATGAGAAGACCAAAAACATGCAACTTCTCAATCTTTGAAGAGAGTTTGAACTTCTGAAGATGAAAGGGTCAGAAACCATAAAAGAATATGCAAATAAGCTCCTAAAAATTGTTAATCAAATTAGGATCTTAGAAGAAGACTTCCCAAACAAAAGCATTGTGTAAAAGGTCTTGGTAAGCATTCCAAAGAGGTTTGAAGCAAAGATTTCCTCTCTAAAAGACTGAAAAGACCTAAGCTCAAGAGCAAATAAGGGTTTTAAGATAGGAGGAAAACATTGAGGGAGCTTTTCTTATGAAGCATTGAGGAAAGCCCTAAGGCAAGCAGGAAAAGAAGTTAGAGGAGCTTACTAGGCCTAAAGGCAGAAAGTAGTACCCACCTTGTGATCACTGTAGGAAAACAAATCATCCTTCTTAAAGCTACTAGAAAAGGCATCATTTAGTGTGCGAAATATGCAACAAGAAAGTGCATGCAGAAAGGATCTGCTGGCATAGAGGAAAGCAATAACAGCAACCACAGAAATCTCAGTAAGCACACATAACATATGGAGAGCAGATTTTGGAGAAGCAATTATTTGTAGCAATAACCAACTTTTCTCATTAAAGGAGTTGCACACGGCTTGTTGACAGTGGTTGTATAAATCACATGTCACCTAATTTGCAACTATTTAAGAAATTGATAGATCCTATACAATCAAAGTGAAAATTGGGAATAGTGAATTGATCCAAGTAGAAGGAAAAGGCTATGCATCCATTAATACCAAGAAAGGTATTAAATTCATACTCGATATTTTGTATGTACCTACCCTAAGCAGCTTAGGGTAGGTCAACTTTTGGAAAAAGGATACACTTTAGTCTTTAAAGACAGAGTTTGTGTCATCTCAAATGCCAAAGGTATCCTTTTAACTAAGGTGCCTATGTGTGGCTAAACCTTCCAATTAGAAAGAGATTAAACACAACATCATGTGATGACTGCTGAAACACAAGAGACACTCACTTGGCACAAAAGGTTAGGCCACATTAACTTCACTAGCCTTAAGAAAATGCAAAGTAAAAGCTTGATGCATGATATGCCAAAGATTGTAGAATACAATTCCATTTGTGAAACTTACCAGCTTGGCAAACAAACCAAGCTACCATTTCTAATAGCACAATCTTGGGTAAAGGAGAAGTTGTAGCTTGTTCATAGTGATCTTTGTGGTCCTATAGATCATGAATCACTAAAAGGAACCAGATATTATGTTATCTTTATAGATGACCCAACTACATTTACTTGGATCTTCTTTCTTAAACTGAAAACTGAGGTATCAAGTATCTTCCTCTAGTTTAAAACATGGGTTAAAAAGTAGTCAGACTCATAAATTAAGACCATTAGGTTAGATAATGGCTCAGAGTACATTTCTGAATCATTTAAACAGATTTGTAGAGATGCTAAAATCCAGCTCCTTATACAGCTCCTTATACACCTCAGAAAAATAGGGTGAGTGAGAGGAAGAACAGGACCACAATTGCCATGACTAGATGCTTGTTGACAGAGAAAGGTTTCCCTAAAACCTTTTGGTCAGAGGCAGTAGCCACCTCAGTGTATTTGCTAAATAGGGAACCCACAAAGGCTTTGACAAATTCCACACCATTTGAGTGTTAGTTTGGTATCAAGCCTTCTTTAGCACATCTTAGAGTGTTTGGTTACTTATGCTACATTCATATGCCTCATGTAAAAAGGAGCAAGCTAGATCTAAGAGCTGAACTAGCTATATTTGTTGGTTATACCAACACAACATATACGTATAGGATATACAACCCTTTCACTAATAAAGTCTTTATAAGTAAAGACTTGAAGTTTAATGAATCACTGAGATGGAATTGGCAGAAGACAATAGTTGAATCAAATATGCATGGTACAACCAATCAACCGATGCAGCCTACACATTAGGAATATGAATTCTCATAAGGAAAGAATGTTGATAATCCAATAGTTAAAGGCACTAGAGCTCTCTCTAATTTGTATGAGAGATGCAATAAAGCACTCTTAGAACCTGCACGTTATGATGAGACAGCAAGTCTACCTGGCTGGAAAGCTACAATGCAGGAGGAGCTTCGAGCCTTTGAGAAGAACAACACCTGGATTTTGGTTCCAAGGCCAAAAGACAAAAAAGTTATCAGAGCTAAGTGGATCTACAGAGTAAAGGTGAATCCAGATGGCAGCTTGCACAAATTCAAGGCTAGGTTAGTGACTAAGGCTTCACATAGTAAGTTGGAGTGGACTATCTTAAGACTTTTGCTCCTGTGGCAAGGTTGGACACTATCAAGCTTCTCTTGGCTATTGCAGCACATAATCAGTGGATTGTGTATCAAATGGATGTCAAATCTACCTTTCTCAATGGTGAACTCCAGGAGGAAATCTTTCTTAAACAACCACCTAATTTTGCTATTTCAAAACAAGAAGATAAGATATGTTTACTTAAAAAGGCTCTTTATAGGTTGAAACAAGCCCTTAAACCTTGGTATAGCAAAATTCATACTCATTTGCTTAAACTTGACTTCAGTAGGAGTACATCAGAGCCAACTCTATATATGAAAATGGAAGCAACACACAAAACTTACATTTTTCTCTATGTAGATGATCTCATGATCACAGGAGATAGTTGTAATCTTGTCCAGCAAGTCAAAGCTGAATTAAATAAGCAATTTGAGATGACTAACCTAGGAAGGATGAAGTACTTCCTAGGCTTGCAAATTTACCAATCTCATAACAGTATCATAGTCACTCAAGCCAAATATGCAAGACATATCTTACATAAGTTTCAAATGCAGAATTATAAGGAAGCATTAACTCCATTTGTGTTTGGGGTAAAGTTACAGAAGTAAGATGGATTACCAAGGGCAGATTTACATGAATACAAAAGTTTGATTGGATGCTTGCTCTACCTCTCAACCTCAAGACTAGATATTATGTTCATAATAAGTCTGTTATCCAGATTTATGCAAGATCCCTCTAAATTGCATCATAAGGTTATATTAAAGGCACAACTGAGCTTGGATTAATGATTAATCACTCAACAGATGGCAAATTACAAGGATATTCTGATAGTGACTAGGCTAGCTCAGTTGAAGACATGAGGAGCACCTTAAGGTATGTTTTTTCTCTTGATTCTTCTGTATTCTATTAAAGCTCAAAAAAATAGCCCAATGTGGCTTAATCCACGGCTGAAGCATAGTATATGGCTGCTGCCTCCACTGTAAACCAAGTCATATGGATTAGAAATGTAACGGTTGACCTCAACTTGGAACAAAAGGAGCCTACTGTCATCTATTGTGATAACAAAGCAGCAATTTCAATCTTAAGAAACCCTATGATGCATGGGAGGACCAAACACTTTAACATAAAGCTTCATTTTATAAGAGAAATACAAGAGAAACACCATATTAAACTAAAGTATTGCTGCTCCTAAGACCAACTTGCAGATGTTCTGACCAAAGGTTAAGCAAAGACAGACTTGTTGAGTTAAGGTAGAAACTTTGTATGTAAAGTAGCACCACCAAGGAGGAGTGAAAAAGATGGTGCTCTTACATTTCCATATCAGCTGACCTTCGAAATCCAATCAACCAACTTTCTTGTCAAACCAGAGGTAGTTATAGGAGCTGGAAGCCATGACAGTTATGATAGTTATGCAACCACCTTGTGGGATTCCTCCAGCAACTTTTTGAATTTAACTTTTTAATGTAATGATGTGTTTATTTTAAATTTGAAATATTTTGAATTTAAACCTATGACATTAGGTTTAAATTCAAATTATGAATTTTTGTAAATGTACTTGATTGTAGTGGAGGTTTGTTGTCATATGTAAAGGGGTTGGAAACTAAAAAATACAAATCCTTCAACCTGAATTTGAACCATCTCTTCATGTGCCTTTCATTCCTCTATGTTCCCCTTATTTGTGTTTCTCAATTGCTATTAAACAAGCTAAATAGACAACTGCACCAGCAGTTTCTTCTGTAGATCAGCTTGAAGCACACACACTCATGCTGATATAAACCAATAAATTAATCTCTGTTACTTCTTGTCTCTTCAACCAATTCCAACAATTAGTTCTACCACGGAGATTTGAGAGAGGTCCTTTGAGTCCTCCAAGGAAGAGAGTTTAGCTTTAAACCTCTCAGGCATACTAATCAATACCTTTTTTACAATCCTTTTATCTAGCAAGTCCTCTCCAAGCAACCTAACTTGATTCATTATCCTCATAAGTCTGTCACTGTAATCTTTGACACTCTCTTTTAAAACTTCAAACTCCCTTCTTAGATTGAGAATTTTCATGTTTCTGGTTTTTATGCTACTATTATACTTATCTCTCAACTTCTCCCAAGCTTCCTTTGGTGTCTCACATGTCATAATTCTATTGAATATAATATCATTGATTGCTGACTAGATGCATGATAGAGCCTTGTAACATTTAGCTACTTGCTCACTATGGTTTTTTAGTTGAGCAACAGTTGGATTTGCTAAAAGAGCTGGTGGATCATCCCCTTTTCTCAATGACATCTCAGAGATCATATGCCTTTAGGTATGTTTTCATCATAACAGACCATTGCATGTAATTCTCTCTAGAAAATTTGGGTGGAGAGACAGGTGTAAAGTTTGTAAAAGTCATCTCAAGTTGCTATCTTATACCACTTGGTTAAAAATCTTAAGTGTTTCACTCAACCTCTTGTGTGTCTCTCTTTTCCCTCACTCACCACTGGTCTTATAAGACCCTTTAGAAGTTTTAATACCACTCTTATTTCAACCATAAAACAATAGGCTAATTGTAGAGTTGCTTATAATTGATTTGCAAACAATGAAGACAACAATAGCTGGAAGAGTAGTAGTGGACAGATTGTTTGGTGTTAGAACCACACAAATGATGTATTATCATTCAAATATATAGTGTACATGGTTAGGTACAAAAAGACAATTAGGCCATGCTTATGCTAATGATTAAATCACTGACAACCTTACCTATGCTATGACAAGTTTGCCATGCTTTTCCAGAAAAAACCATGCTGCATATGGTCTACCATACTTAATTTACTTAAATAAGAAACTATGGATGGGAAATATGATGGAGGATTTGAAAGAATGAAAAATGCTAGAAGATTGGCATAAAACATCCATTTGGCTTCTACATGTCCACGTGATTCTAGCAACTTGAAGTTTACTGCAATTAACTGCAACATGACTGCAACACTCCTTTAACCGACTAGTAATGTTCAAAATCAATCTTTAACACAAGGTTTAGTGGAATTAAACCTCCTGATAGTAAGCATATATGAATCGGTTCTTTATCTTTGATTTCACATTCTACATTGCATTTACCATATCCTACATAGCCATCATAATTTTTGTTCCAATGTTGCTTGTAAGAGAAGTAAGAGCAAGAATAGAATACCACTTAAAATGGCCACATGCTTACTATATCAAAAGTTAATGCTCAAGAAATTCTGAGTTAACATTATATCAACAATTGTCTATTTATTAAATAAACTTCAAACAAAAGCCTTGACCAAAAGAACACCATTTGAAACTTTGGTTCTAATTCAAACCATTTGTCAGCCATCTTAAAGTATTTGGCTATCTATGTCATGCATATGTTTTAGAACAAAAAAGAGATATGCTAGATCAAAGTTCATTAGTAGACTATACAAGCATACCTCACAACTACATAATCTATGACGTCAAAATAAGAAAAATTTTTATTGCCAAAAATCTTAGATTCAATGAAAGAGGACAATGGAACTAAGACAAGTTAAAAGTTAACACTAAGGAACCTTAGGTTAACTAATTCTGTAAACCTCAACAATAGGAATTTAATTCTTTAAATGATGAAAATGTTAATCATACTCTTGTCAAAGGTTCAAGAGACCTTACTGACATCTATGAAAGGTGTCATAAAGTAATCCCTAAGCCTTTAAATTTATGAAGAGGCATTTAAAAGCTCCTTGTGGAAATTTGCTATATAATAGGAGATTGCTTTTATAAAGAAAAATGGGACATGGATCCTTGTTCATAAATCAAAAAACAAAAGACCTATTAGTGTTAAGTGGGTTTATAGGGCCAAATTCTCTTTGAATAAACTAAAGGTTAGGCCAATAGTTAAGGGGTTTTCCCAAGAGTATGGTATTGATTATATTGAAACTTGTACCCTTATTGCTAGCTTGGATATAATCAAATTGTTGCTTCTAATTGCAACTTCAAAAAACTGATTTTTGCATCAAGTAGATGTCAAAGCAGCTTTCTTAAATAAAGAATTACAAACGAAACTCTATGTTAAACAACTTAAAGGGTTCATCAAATAAGGAGAAAAGGAGAAGGTTTGTCTACTCATGAAGGCTTTATATGGTCTTAAACAAGCATCAAAGGTCTGGTATTGTAGGATCCATGACTACTTATTAAAACTTGGGTTTAACAAAAACTCAATAGATTATATACTCTATACATTAAATCTAGATTCGCATTCCATAATCATCTCCTTATATATTGATATTTAATGGTTATTAGAGACAACTTAAGTCTTGTTAAACAACTTAAAGTAGAGATACAAGGTCACTTTTATATGATTGATTTAAGAAGAATGCATTGCTTCCTTGATTTAGAAGTTTTTCAATCTAGTCAAGGAATCTTTGTAAATCAAGCAAAATATGCACAATATGTGTTGGAGAAATTTCAAATACATGGATGCAAGAGCCCTAAGACACCTTTAACCCTTAAAGAAGAGCTTCAAAAGGAGGATAAAGAGGCAAAAACATATGCTTCTAAATTCAAAAGCCTTATTGGATTGCTTTTATACCTATCAACTACTATACCTAATATAATGCATTCAATTAGTTTATTATCAAGATACATGCATTCTCCTATTAAAATTCACTTTAAAGCAAGTAAGAGAGTACTCAAATACATCAAAGGGTTAATTGATCTAGGTGTTATGTTCAAGAAAGGTAAGGAAATAAAACTAGTTGGCTATATTAATAGTGATTGGGTTAAGTCGCTAAAAGATATAAGAAGTACAAGTAACCATGCTTTTATTATAGGCTTAAGCTTCTTTTATTAAAGCTTAGGAAGTAAGCTATTGTTGCTAAGTCCATATTTGAGGCTGAGTACATTATAGCAACCTTAGTAGTGAACCAAGCAATCTGGAATATAAAAGTACTAACTAATTTAAAGTTTGAGTAGTTCCAACCTATTAAAATCATTTATGATAATTAAGCGATAATTGCAATTTCAAGGAATCCTATTTTGCATGAGAAAACTAAACATCTTAAGATCAAACTTTATTTCATTAGAGAGGAACAAGAAAATTATGAAATTATTATAATGTACTACATAACTAGGGAACAAATTGCAAACATATTGACCAAAGGTTTGCATAAGCCAAGATTCGAAGGATAAAGGACAGCACTTGAGATGTAAAACTACAACACCAAGGAGAAGTGAAAAGTAAAAAGCCATGGTGCTACATTTTTGCTCTATAAAGTCAATCAGTTGCTTCTACAAAAAGTTTCCCTCCAAAACTTTAGATTTTAGCTAATGAAAGTTGCATAAGTGGTTAAAGCTTATTGATGAAGAAACTGAAGCAAGTTCTTTTATTATTATCTAATTTAAATTTGAATCATTTGAATATGAGTAATGTAACTTGTTGATTAAACTTTTAAAACTTTTTAATCATTAAAGAACTTTATTATAAATTTAAAAGTTTGTAATTTGAGTTTATATTTAAATTTTATAATGTATAAAACCTCATATAAAAGGGGTTTGAAGTTAAATGAAGATTATGAAATTTTTCATTAATTTTCATAATGTTTCTTACCCTACCTCTTTTATTTATCTTATCCTTTTATCTTTGGCTTTCTAGTTTATGCATTGTTGTACTTGAGAGTTGGTCTTGTCGGTCAACATAATTACTAATAATTACATTGTAATATTTTAATATATTGTTTTTGCAAGCTCAAATTATCCTCAATTAGCACCTTTTAAAAAAAAAAAAGTTTGATACTTAGGACCAAATTAGGTGAATGCTAAGAATATTAGAGAAAGAAGAAAGGGATGTGAAGGAATTTCAATAAAGGAATTTAGAAGGGAAGGAGATAGGCTTCAGATGTCTATTTCGATCCACTTATCTCTTTGAAGATGCTATCAAATTTGTCCTTGTTTGAAACTACAAGGTCACTATGTTGCTCTCATCTTTCCTAGCATGCAATTAATTTGAATTGTTGGACAATCTAAATAAATAATAGTAATAAAAATATATTAAAATTTTTCAATTATTTGTCCAAATAGAGAATTTCTTTGAAAATCAAATGGGAGCTAAAAATTGAACAGATTCTCTTGGATAGAGAAGTACAAGGATAAATTAGTCATTAACATGTTTTATACCACAAGTATGGCTCTTTCCTCTATTTTTCTCAATTAACCAAATTTACTTGATTCATAAGTAGATTATTGTCATGACTAAGTTACCAAACAAAGAGATACAAGGAAAGTGAATAAATAGATATGTATGACTATAAGCTCATCAAGTATAAAAGAAACATTAACATATTGGTTTAAATTTTGTTTTTTCAAGAATTAATAGGATGTGTTAGGAGACAACAACCTATTTTCATAATAAATCTTTCTATTAACAAAAATTAGTTGTTTGTATCCATATCATTGTATGACTCTAAACAAGTTATTTGTAACTAAAGCTTTAGCTAATCCTCTTCGAGTATAATGATCTAATTTTTATAACATGTGCTTTTTAGATATGTTTATCCTTCCACTTATTTTTCTTTTCTTTTCAGTTTTCATAATTCCTATAAATCTTCCTAATATGCATTTTTATATGGCTAAATGATTTTTTGAAGCAACATTTTAAAATTATAATAGGTGGGAAAAGGCTTTGGACATGGCTTAAGTCCTTTGTGAGTTTTAACCAAAATTATGCAATGGCCTAATTTCTTAAACTCTAAAATCAAAAAGTGAAGAACTTACTTCATGTAAAAGATGAAGAAAAGGAGTAAAAAGGAAGCAAGTAAGAGATGTATTAGCCAAAGATGGCAAGTGTATAAAAAAGGGAACCCAATCATCGTTAAATGCCTTATTAGATAGGAACTTCTTGACCTTTAGTGAGCTTGCTTATGTCCCTACAGATATCCTAAAAGAACAATATAATCTTGGCCATAAAGCTAAAGCCATCATTGACCTTACTAAAAAGGTTAAGAGCAAACAAAATAAACTTGAAAATTTTAAGGAGGTGGTTGCCTTAATTCACAAGTGTATGGGACATTCCAGTACTAAATGGACATAAGTCCAAGTATCAATCCTACGAGGAAGAAATTCAAATACCAAATTATACAAATTTCTTATACTATCTAGATAAACTAATTAAAAAGAGAATTATCTAACTAAGAAATTAAAATTTGATTCTAAAATGTAAATTAAAAATCAATGAACAAGGTTTATAGGACTTGGATTTCATCAACTAAATACTAATAACAAATTTAACATCCGATTATTACAATTAAAACTTGTTAACAATAATAACTAAATTCCTTAAAGTATATGATGATTTCTTTCAATACTTAACAACTATATTCATATTAATCCTATATCTACTTTCATAATTATAAAAACTAACATAAGTTCATTAAGACTTGTGGAATTCTTAATAGTGGTCACAAAAATGTGTATTTATTTATAAACTATAATACTTAATACTTAAGTTTAATGCTTTTACAAACTAGTATTAAACTTCCACTTTTACTCCATCATTTAATACCTTAAACATGTAAATAATGGTCAGTTAGTCACACAAATGAAAATCAGATGTATTAAATTGAATTAACTAAGAACAATCAAAACAACTGAAATATCAATTTGTTAATAGAATTTAGTGACTACATCCTTACCCTTTAATGACTACATCCTTACCCTAGAATAAAAAGATCTAGCCACTCATATTCATCAAAAGACACAAATAAACGACTAAACATTAATAAAATATCCTAAAATAAATCAATAAATAGTAGGAAGGCTAACTAACTTTGAGTATTACATTTTTGTCTCTTGTCTTTGCTACTTCCAAATCCTTTAGTTGCTATTTTGCCTTTTCCTTCTCCACCACCTGGAACCCCCCTTTTATTGTGATATTTTCCCTTCAATATATACATTTCTCAAAACCTTGAAATAGCCAATAAATAAACCCCACAAAATTAACTCTAATCCCTATCTTTTAGGACTCTAATTTAGTGTTGATTAATGTTTAAATTCACTTCATCAACTTCTAGCTAATTTTTGAATATCAAAACAATAGAATTTTGAGTTGACTCTTTATTAAAGTTGTAGTATTATATCTTAACTTTATAGAAAGTTAAAGAATGTCCTAACCTAAGGTCCATAATACCAATTATGGTCCAAAAACATAATAGTGCCCAAACTACCAAAATGGGAATTCTTGTTAAAATATGAGATGTTTCTTAGTTCAAATCTTTTATCTCCTTGAAGCTTAAAATTTAAGAAAACCACTCAAATTGTGACATAAAATGGTAAGATAATTCCACAAATAAAGAGGCATTAGACACAGAAGCTTATAAGGAAGTATCCCAAAAATTGAAAAAGATTAAAGGCTTCAATCTATTTGTATATGCCAACATTCTAATGTGCATTAGATACGAAGGTGTTTCCTCAGTTTATAAAGCCATGAAGCACATGAGGAGTTTTCATTATTAACTATTTGCAACTTGTCTTATTGATTCTTTGAACTTGGATTACATGTTAAATAATGTTTACTTGTTTGATGCCAATAGCATATAAGAAAAAGTTACATTTAAGGTACTTTACAAAAAAACATCAAAGAAATTTACAATAAGTATGCATCGTTCCAATACTTGGCATACTAGTAGGTTTGTAACAATATGGCAACTTGTCTGTTTGACATTTCAATTTTTAACTTTCAAATAGACTAGGCTACATACTTGTGCTATTTTGGAATGACTTTATATATTAACTAAGTTCTTTTTAGGTTTAAACTCTTATAGTACTATGAAAATAGATTTGGGAAGCTTAACAAGTTACCTGCCTTTAATTATCATACTATAATCAGAAAGTTTTCTTAATACAAGCGAGCCAAATGAATTATCGTCTCTTTAACATAGACTACGTTATATTTCATGAAACTATTGTATCCATGAGATTGGAAGAAATGGAACAGATAAAACAATACTAGTGTAAATGTTAGTATTGTCTCTAATTGGCAATTTTAACTTCTATTAAGTTATATGATCAATTGATTACTTGTGTAGAATATAATGCACCACACATCAATAATGTATCTAAAACAAATTAATTTTCCACTAAGGACAATTATGATTATTGCAATGCAATGAAATATACATGAATCACATGCTTCCCAAAAAAATTGCTAGATTTGCAAAAAAATACATCTAACTTCCTAAGTTCAGAGTAATTTAGTAAGCATACAATAACCATAAAACTTGTAAAAAGATGACAGTACCCTCATATATAAACTAAAATGACAACACCCAACAACATTATCTCTTATACCGCATTATGTCTCTCACACAAAATTGTAAGTAAATCCTTAACTTGTGAACATTATCACATGTATAGATTTAGGATTATTTTTTATTCATGGTTTTGCACCAAATTTAGAGTTGTTGTAATCAACACATTCTAGACTACCACATTTGAGTCTACAAAACCTTTCTTCATCTTAATGCTAATAGCCAAGGGGGAACTATTAGTGGTTTTGCAAGAGAAGGGAGAAAGTAACAAAGAGTAAACATCAAATTTAACGGATGAGTTTTTGTTGGACTAAGTGGTTATTGATTTTGATGTTTATTTGATACATAATTCTTGAATTAATGGGCTTTTAAATTTTTTGTATTAGGAATTGTAAAGGTATTTATTAAATAAATATGCAGTCAGAGTATAAATTTTAAAATGTAATTCCTAAAAACATATTAGTAACATATTACATATAATAGCAAAACTAACCTTATTACTAAAATTGTTACTTTTTCTTCTTTTAACTTTTTTAGTAGGTTATGGTAAATCACTACTATCTAAATGTTTGTACTCTAATGGCAATCTACATAAACAATTGAAAATAACTTTTTAAATGTTTTTAAAAAGAAAGAAACTAAAGTTTAATACTATTATACTAGGCTAGCTAACCAAATGAAGGGGTGTGTATAGGATTATTATTCCTAAATCCTATTGTAAAGACAAGTGTCAATTTCTTACAACTTATATTTTAGTTTTTATATTATTAAAATATCTCATATTTGATTTCAAAGATTTCTTAAAGTTTTTAATTAAGTTCATTAGTACAAGATCAATAATTTGTACTAATGAGGTAACAAATTATTTTTAAAAATTTTGAAAATTAGAAATTAATTTTAAACAATTAAAAAAGATTTCAAAATTTTCTTAAAATAGAAAAAATGTGAAAATTAGAATTTAATTTTAATCAATAGAAACAAATTCTTAGAAAATTTATAAAAATAGAAGAAAAATTTTCTAAAAAGAAATAAATTGTAAAAATTATGAAAAAAATATAAATAATTATAAAAATTTCTTAGAAAATAAAAATTAATTTTAAAAAATTCTAACAAATAAAAATGAATTTTGAAAAAATTCCAATGTCTAACCCATCATTACCAATTGCAGTGCAAGATTTATTTGGTAGATATCATTTGCCCCTCATTCTAAAACTACTAAGATAATGTTATTACCATACTATTTTTTAAAAAAATTTTAAAACTAATTTAGAATTTATTTCTATTACTGAAAATTAATTTTTAAGTTTTAAGAATTTTTTAAAATTAATTTATATTTTTAATAATTTTTTCTAGTTTTAGAGATTACTATAGAATATTTTTCAACTCTTTAAATTTAAATTTTAATCTTTTAGAAATCTTGATCTTAATAATAGAAATTGTGATTAAAGTGAATTTTCTCTCTATATTATGTTTGTAAATTGTTTTCTATTTTATCATTCCCAAGATTATAGTAATTAATAAATATAAACTTTAAATAATGGACAAAAACTGACAATGAATAAAGTGCAGAAAAATTTTATCGCAGAATTTATTGTATCAGTAATCTTGCGTGTTAAGAAAATCAAAGGTCTCTTTTGTAAGTAGAAGAAGTTTTGTGAACTACAACAAGCAATCTGCATCCAGTGCTCAAGCATGCTTCTATGTGATGATGCAAATTACCAGCATATAAGAAGTTGGTTGGCTTTCTAATGAAAATGATAGGCTTTTATGCTCATTCAAGTCACATTATCTCTGTGCAATATTTCAAAACCAAAAACCTTTCGTTTATTTGCTGCAATTTTTCTGCACCTTCTTCATCTACTGCAATTTTCAAATTTAAGTGCCATCAAGCCTTCACTTTCCTTCAGAATATTTACAGCTTGATACACAGAGGTGCTCAACAGTCTGTCTATCTATTGCTGCAATGGAATAGAAGCTTGAAATGAAATGAACCTGATGCTGAAAAGCCCGGCACTTTATCTCGCATTAGTTTACGTGTTTCTTCCATTTGAACCGCATCACTTCATTAAATGACAAGAGGCCAATTCATAAGTTCATAACCAATGGCAACAAATTGATTTGCGAAGAAGACCCTTGTTGAATCCTTAAAAGGGATTAGAAAAACCAAATTACCTACACAAAATAAGGTTAATGCAAACAAGTTAACGATTAGATTTTCAAATTGAATCAGTTTCTAAGCGGGCGGTAAGATACCTCCACCAGCAGTTACCAACTGCATTAACCACCGCACTTTGGAATAAAATCAAGCCACAACCTGCACCTGACACAAATTGCTGCTCCTATAAACCATAAAAATAAAAAAAAAAAAATAATAATAATAATAATAATAAGAAAAAAAACAGAAAAACCCTGCACACCATCTTAGCAGCCCCTGTACAAAGCCCCCAAGCTTTCCTACTGAAGCACAAACACAAATGTTCCTTGTATAAAGTTGTTTATGAATAAAGCCAACCCAAAAAAACAAATGACAAGCAAATGCCATCTCAATCTTGAAATTTCTTCATACAATCGCAGTCAGGATAAGGAATATTTAAATCAAATCCCCCCATGAGATCTAAATTAAGTAGAAATAAAAACAAAGCTTACAAACACTAGTGACTTGTAAATACAAAATTTCAAAGTCATCAAGCAAGACCAATCAAAACAATAAAACTTTGCCTTAATTTCCTTCTAAAACCAGAAGAAGAATTTCACAAACCAGCATAAACCCACACACAAAAAGACAGTTAACATAGAAGAGAAAGGAAGTGGGGGGTCAGCAGTCCTACTGTGGGACTGTGGGAGCTGGTGCTGGAGCTTCTTCTGGTACAATGGAAGTAAAATTTGAAAATATGATCAGCTGAAGGCAAGAATAGGTTGACAAAAAGAAACTGCAGGGTTGATCTCTTTGCCAAACAGCTGAGAGGAGACCCGAGGAGCCTTTATGCAGGATTTCAGCTAGTTTATAATCTAGATTACAGGGAAATTGAAGTCTATGTGAAATCTAAAGAAATTGTACCTAATAGCTGATGGAAGAATAGAAGCAGAAATGATCAAATGGCATGCAATTACAAAAGTTTACTTCAGACATGACATTTAACCATATCAATTGGCGGGAAGGCTTTTTATGCAGTGAAAGGAGAGGATCCATAAGCATTCACCCATAATCAAAGCATCATTCTTCTTATCAATATACACTTAGAAAATCTCTCTCACTTACTTGAACAGATACTAATATACCAACCATCAATGCAAGTTAGAAAAATTCAAAACTGATTACACATGTTTTTTTAATGTGAAAATCTTTCTAAAACAAAGGAAAAAACTTACAAGACTGTAAAGCCCATCAAATCAACTCTGACAGTCAATTACACAAATTGTTCCAACATTTCTTTTAAAGAAGTATATAACCTCAATTACATCAACTAAATTGAACAACATTTGCATCAAATGAGAAAACTGATTCTCTGGCTAAAACAACCAATTGAATGCCATTTCAACTGTCACAAAAGTAAGGCTGACGCAAACAAGTTCATGATCTCTTCCCCAAACATTCATTTCAGTTGTTTTCCTGTCCGCATTTCCAAAATTAACAAGTGAACCAAGAATGCACATACAAGATATTTTCTATCAAATCCACGAGATTGAAAGAAGTGGAACAGCCAAAAATATTACTAGTTTAAATACTAATCCATCAACATTGTCTCTAATAGGCATTCAATCATGTTATGCACCCCAATAGTATTGTACTAGTCCTCCAGAGGGAACAAAAACAATCACATCTATTCTAAGGTATTCCTGGTTCTGCAAAGAAATTCCCAGTAATAATTTAGCATGTGATCAGTTGGTGTCACCCGATCCCACTTCCCAGTACAGAATATTGCATAGGCATCAGCAGCATACCTGAAGGACAAAGGATTTGCAGTTATATTAGAGTGTCATTGAGTACTGAGTATCATTATTGCAATATAATGACGGATCTATGTTTGCACAGGACTTACTTCCCGACACCATGCAGCTGAGTCACATGCATCCAGTCCTCCCCCAGATACTCCCGTGAAAACCGCTGGATCATTATTGCCCTCTTCTTTTGCAGGCCTAGAGGTCGTATAACATTTTCTATCTCTTCTGTGGCAACCTTGGTAGCAGCTTCAGCATTTGGACACAACGTGAACAGTTCTGATATCACTCTTCCAGCCTACATTAAGATTTTGTTTTCCATTAGAAAATCCATCACTGTTAGGTCATAATCGAAGTTTTTACTATAAAGTGACCAAAAAGATGAAATTAAACTTTATATTCTAACACAAATGTCAAAGCTATGTGTAACAAGGATCAGGCTAAGAAGGAAGAACAAGAAGACAAAAACACATAATGCAAGAAAGACAAATATATTGACCTTTGTTCACAAAAAGCTAATAACCACACAAATAATATGCAAATCAGGATGAAGACATATAGGAGAAGCATAACTAATTGAATCTAAGAGCATATATTCAGTTTATAGTACCTTTTCCCTTTCCATTTAAAGAAAAAAAAAAGGAAAAAAACAGTACCTTGACCTAACTGACAATTATATAGCAAAAAGTTCATAAGAGGCTCCAAGTTTTGGAAATTTCATTTATCCTAAAAGTTGACCACTTGCATGGTGCACAAGCACATGTGGAGTTGGAAACCGAAAACAAAAGGAGAGAATTTAAAGCAGCCCATCTGTAAACATGGGAAACTGATTAAGACAAAACCAGGTAGCCATTGGAAAGTTTGCCTCCTCTTTCATTTCTCTGTGCATGTTTGTCTCTTGCAGAATATTAATTCATAAAATGTAGCTCCTCTATTAACCACTCAATAATAAAGTAGAAATGACCAGCAGTGCTTTGTTCCATATTAGGTAGAGAATAAAACATCTATAATAATATTGGAAATGGAGAATAAAACCCAACTAAAAAATGCACCGGAAAGAACAATATGAGATTTGTTAAGGCAATTTAATTCATATTGATTCTGTTCTAAGAGAACCTAGACAAGTGTAATGGCTGACAGAGACATCATTTTACTTCACACAGAAAAGACCACACAGAACTTTTATGTCATTGGAAGATGACAGCAGAATCCAATAAGCTTTTGCCATAATTATTTGCTATTTAATCTGGACAAGATCCAGTCAAGATATCCAGAAGGCACAAAAAATATAAAATGGAAGTGCCTTTATTTGTCTGATTAA
Organism: Bruguiera hainesii; assembly: GCA_023213295.1. NCBI lineage: Eukaryota > Viridiplantae > Streptophyta > Magnoliopsida > Malpighiales > Rhizophoraceae > Bruguiera > Bruguiera hainesii. Next base: position 1,286,627 of record JAHOYR010000010.1, on the reverse strand, counting down.
ATCAAATCTATGTAATATTTAGTTGTTTTGCACTCTATCCAATTGCAAATCTTGACACCTTATCCAGTAAATTTAAGTATTTTCTTGTAAAGGTATTACATGTAGGAAGCCATTCAATTGCAAATTCAGCCAACAAAATTGGAAAAGTTCATAGCCATGTGGACGATTATTGACAGACCAAGAAAGAAATTGCAAAAGAATACCTGCAAACCAGTTGTGCGATTAAGGAGCATGCATATCAGCAGCACCCTCCACGGGTCATCAGCATGATCCTCTTGAAGCAGTCCTCTTTCAGACCGTGGTGGCTTCCATGTGTTATCTGGAGTTTTTCTCTGGTATGCCTCATCCAGCTTCTGGGATTTTGAAAGGACAGTACTCGGCTTTGGTAAATTTTGTTGCCCACTTTTGCCTTCCACAGAGCCATTATCTGCAATTTCTTCTTCCTTGGATTCCTTCTGAAAATAGGGAGAGACTTTGCGAACTGTGGAATGTGGCTTTTCACATTTTCTTAGAGCTTTCATTTTTATGCCCTGCACCTGCCTCTCCTTTAATGGCATTTGCTGCTCAATGGTGGAATGAAAGTAAGGAGAAACCCTACAAACTTTCACACCTGAGATCCCATTTTGAGGTTCTTGTTTATCTCTCCTCCTGGCTTTTCTGCCATGCAAGTTCCGTTGGATGGTAGATGAGCATACAACTTCATTGTCAACCTTATTGCAGGTAGCTTGAGATTCCATCCTCATCTTATTATCCTCCTTCTCTTCATTTCTCTGTTCATTTTTTACAACATTTGCAAAATACGGAGAGTAAGACCTATGTCTTTGAACATGGTTCTTCATCATCATGTCACCACCTTTATAAACGAATTGTGAGAGCACTTCATCAAGCCTTTTTGTACTGATGAGTCTTCCTTCTGTATTAAGAGATGTAAGATCCCTTACTGTCTCATTCTTTCCCACGCTATTCAAATCTGCTACAAAACTAGAAGAGACAAAATTCCCATCACTGACAGAGAGTGGATCTTCCCCAATTTTGCTCAATGAAAAAGTCAGGCCTCCATTGACACCTGATCTGCCAATTTCGACATCCAAATCAATCCCATTTTCTCGCTTGTTCTTCCTCTTCTTCTTTGTAGTCTTCTTCTCACCGTTAGTGTCTATCTCCATCACTGAATCGTTGGGATTGCCGTGGCACAGGAGGGAAAGTGGTGAGGGGGTATGATTACGATCCTCCCGGACTACAGATGGCGATGATGACGGTAACCCAAACACCAAATTAATATGGATATCGTTGTTGTTGTTGTTGTTGTTGGTAGTATTGCTACAACAAGGCATGTTCCTTTTCCTCTTGGTGTTTTGAAGAAAATAAGGAGAAACAACAACACCAATATCAGCACCAGCACCCCTCCTTCTCTTGCAATTCTTTTTCTGGACATTGCCATCACCACCATTATAATCATCAACAACAGCAGCAGCAAAAGGAGGAGAAGAAACATAATGGGTGTCGGGTTGTTTTTCGAGATGAAAAGAAACATGCAACTGAGTTGGGTTTCCTCATTTATGGATGTTGTTGTTGTTGTCGGCGGTGGAATTACTTTTACCATTATTATTATTATTAGTACTATTATTACTATGATGATGATGATGGTTGAAATGGAAGAAACCACTCACCTCCTCCTCCTCCTCCTCCTCCTCCTCCTCCTGCGTAAGTGTTTGTAGTTCCCCTTTTGATAAATGCACGGCCCTTGCTCCATCTTCGCCATCTGGGTGCTCTACCTCCTTCTGGTTTTGTTTGTTGTGCTGCTGCTGCTTCTTCTTCTTCTTCTTCTTCTTCTTCTCCTTCTCCTTCTCCTTCTCCCTCTCCCTCTCCTTCTCCTTCTCCTTCTCCTTCTCCTTCTCCTTCTCCTTCTCCTTCTCCGGTTTGTGTCTGTGCTTTCTCCTCATCATCTGCTGCTCCGATTTCTCCTCCTTTTCCTTTTCCTTTCCCGCCACCACTACAATCACAATCAACACCAAAAGCCTCCGATAAACTCCTCTCCTCTTCTTCTTCTTTTATACATTTTTATTTCTATTTTTAATTATTCGTCGTGCCCGTTTTATTGTTTTATTTATTTATTTATTTTTCATTTAGAATTTATGAATACTACTAACTTAGTCACCTGCCTGCCTACACTCTCGAATATTTTTATATTATTATTTTGTTTTTTTTTTAAAAAAAAGAGAAAATTATTTTTATTAAAAAAGAGAAAAATAGAGTCCATATCCATATGGATGCATAACCTAAAAAAAATTGTTACTAGTTAAGGGCTGCCCGATTTGTTTGCTATTTTTTATTTTTTAATTCTTACTAAATATAAAATAAAAATTATTTTTGATTTTTATTATTTATTTAAAAACTAGAAATACTTTATTTTCTTAACCCCACCGAATGTTAAAAAAACAAAAATAAAGATATTTTTACGATTTTATTATCACGTTTATAAATAAAATAAAATAAAATAAAATAAAATGTTACAAAGATGAGCACAAAAGCGTGACTAAATGCCTATCAAAAACTTCAACTTTGCCACTCTATCAAATTCAATTTTTTCTTTCCTACTTCTCGAGACACTCTTTATTCTAAATTTAATTTTTTCACTCAACATAGTGTTTTAAAGTCTCTCCATCTTCTTTTCTTTCTTTACATTTCAATATTTTACTATTTTTTCTTATCCCTTTTTTTTAAAAAAAAAATTGAATCCCTAAAAAAAAATTTAATAAGATAAATAATAATTTAATTAAATTTGTTTTTTTTATTTTTTTATTTTCTTTGTATTTGTATTAAAAATTGTAAGAATATAAATTTTTATTCTTTCAAATTTTATAATTTTAAATTTTGAGTTAAATATTATAAAATTATTTGATTTTATTTTATTTTATTTGTCAAATATTTCTATCACTTTAATATAGTTAATTTTGAAGAAATGATATTATTATTTATTATTTATTTTTACTTTTTATTTCCTTATCCTTGTAATGGGATACGTTATCTTTTACATGGATACACACAAGGCAAAGAACTCAAGGTCAACAAAGATTATTTAATTACATACATTTTTTGTTACAACATATAATTCAAAGATATTTTAAAATATTAAAAAATATAATTTTTAATTTTTTATATATAAATTTTAAAAGTAAAAATATATTATTTTTATTTGTTATATATTTTATAATTTTTATTAAAATACAAAAAAATATATATTCTTTTCTTTTCCCTTTTTTTTTTTACAATATGTTAATGAGAATGAGAAAAAATGATGAAAATAATACTTTAACTGTTTGTAATGTGATTAATATTATTCAATATCTATTACTTCGAATGAGTTCAATTCAAAATAACATTACACAAATCTTATAATAATAGACAATATTTTAAAAAATAGCTAAATTTAAATTCCTACACAAAATACATAACAAATTGGTGAGAAAGTACGACGAGTACTTTATTGTTGTTGAGCATATAAGAAAAGCCGCCTAAATTTTCTTATACAAGCTTTACAAGAAAATACCTAAATTTACTAGATAAGTTGTTAAGATTTGCAATTGGATAAAGTGCAAAACAACTAAATATTATATATATTTGATTTAATCAAACAAATAAAGGCACTTCCATTTTATATTTTTTGTGATCTTTTGTGTTTTCCGAATATCTTACTTACCTTAATTAAGTTGCCTATTTATATTTATTCTACTTCTTTAATGTGTGGTTACAAGTAAATAATGTAGATATTTACATACAATATTGTAAATAAGTAATTATATTGGTCTCTTTAAGAAGTTTCTAAATATAGGCAATTACAGCAACCCTTATGCATACTTTTAAGAGCTTCCTTGCCATGTCTTGAACAACATATGTGCTGGCCAATGTTATTAGCCCATAAAAGTTCAATCTAGTTTAACTTTACTCTTAAAGAAGTTCAATAAGTCTAATCAAACAGTGTACTTGTCACATCCTTTCCCGCTCAATCATGCGACGTTCCCATCGTGTTTTTATCCTTATATTGCTATATGCGTTCAACAAATTATCAAAGCTAATTCTCTCGTTCCTAACTAACCTTATGATCTAACAGATTCTTCTATTTAACCAAGTACTCAATATAGTTAAGAACTCCTCTCTCTTGAATCACTCTATCAGCAAGAATGTACTCTAATTCTTTGTCAAATTTGATAACAACAATTGGTGCACAATTGGACTCAACTTCTATGAAAAGGTTTTAGAAGACTTACATTAAAAATATTATGAATCTTGAGTCTTGGTGGAAGTTAGACTTCATAAGCAACCTTTCTCACACACTTGACAACAAGAAATGACTCTTCGTACTTTCTCACCAAGTCATTATCTACTTTGTGTATGGACTTAAATTGGTTGGACAACAGTTTTTCCATTGTTATATCTCCCTCATATATTTCTTTGGGTATCACTTAGTATCAATCCACCTTTTCATTCGCTTAACAACTTTGTTAAAACAAACTCTTGTTATATTTGCCTTTTTATACTACTCCTTCACAAATTTGTAGATAACAAGGTTATTTATCATGTAAGAAGAGGTAATAGTACTTAAAGTTATGGGTTTTTGTCCTATGACAATTTCAAAGGGGTTTTTGCTCATTGCTTTGCCTTTTTGGAAATTGTATAAGAATTAGGTTACATTAAGTAACTTTGTCTAATATCACTGGTGGGTACTAATATAGTGTCTTAGATATAATTCCAACAAAGCATTCATTCACTCAGTTTGACCATCACTTTGAAAATGGAAACTTGTTGAGAAGTTTAGATCAATCCCCAATAATTTAAATAACTCACACCAAAACTTGCCTATAAAATAGGGGTCTTTATTACTTATTATACTTCTACATACTCCTCATACCTTCACCACACTTTTAAAGAATAGGCAAGTGGCTTTATCAACCTTACAATTAACAAGGGTTAGAATAAATGTTTCATATTTGTTGAACCAATCAATAACCACTATGATACTTTCAAACCCATCAGACTTACGTAGGGTCATAATAATGTCCATTAAGATACTTTTCCAAGGTCTCTCACCAATAGGTAATGACTCAAGTAAATTAGTTTAATGTTGTTGTTTCATGTTGTCTTATTTGCAATAAGTCAAGTTAATACATAAGCCTTAATATCAACATGCATTTATGGACAAAAATAGCTTTACTAAATAAGAGTAAGAGTTTGTGTCATACTTGGGTAACTAACCCATAGGAAATTATGACATTTCTTGAGAAATTTTTTTTGCAAGTTTCCCCATTTAGACACGAAAACTTAATTGCCAACAATCATTAAAACTCCATCATCCAACCAAAATTAACAAATTTTTCCCTTACTAGCCAATTTTAGTAGATTTTTGGCCAAATTATTTTGCATTATGTCTTCCTTGATTCACTCAAGGAAGTTCCTTTTAGGTGTACTAGTAGATAAGATAGTCAGTTCCACCTTTTAACTTTGCACATCACAACAACATTGACTTTGCTTGGCTTATATTGTAGTTTATAATTGAATTCGGTTAAAAAGTCTTGCTAATAAATGGGCTTAGGGTTGAGCTTCTTTTGTATTTGGAAGTAGCTTATAGTAAAGTTATTAGTCATCATCATAAAATTGCTACCGAGCAAATAGTGCCTCCATGTGCCCAAGTAATAAATTATGACAATCATCTATTTATTTTAGATAGTGTACCATCTCTCTATATTATTTAACTTGCGACTTTCATAGGTAATAGGGATACCTATCTTACATTAAGATTCCCCCAATGGAAAAATCAGATTAGTAAAATACCTTGACTTCCCCAATTGATCAAAAGGATCAACTATCAAGGGTATTAGGTATTAGTTCTTGATAATGACATTGTTTAAGGCCTAATAGTCTATGCATATATGCAATGATCCATCCTTATTCTTTTGAAAGAGAATTGGAGCACCAAAAAGGGCTTTTGATAGTCATATAATGCCTAAATCTAGTAAATCTTGAAACTACTTCCTTAGTTTTGCAAGTGTAGGAGGTGTTATGTGATAAGATGTCATGGTGGGAGTTTTGACACTAGGTTCTAACTCAATATGATGATCCACATCTCATGTAGGAGGAAGCTTCTTGGGCAATTCTAAAGGCATCAGATCCTTGAATTCAATAAGAACATTTAAGATGGATTGCGGCAATAAAGGAGTAGGCTCTGTTATATCTTCCCAATCACTTAGTTCCCTTATAGTAGCAATATAACTCTTATCCTTCTTAAGACCTCATTTGAATTGCAAGACAGAAATCATTGATAGTTTTGACTTCTTCATGCTTTTCAAAAGAATCACTCATGTTGCAAATATCAAGGATCACAAAGGAACTCTAGGCGAGAATGAGAAAGGCTAAAATTTGCAAAAGAAAGTAAGAGTTAACACCACTTTAAAATCATCTATAAGAATAATAATAAAGTTTAACTTACCATTCCAATCACTGATTTGGATAACTACTCCTTTCACTCTACCCTGAACAAGTTTTGCTTCCGAATTGACTACCTTGATGATGTCAATTCCCTTTTACAAGTTTGAGACATAATTGCTTAGCCTTTTATATATCCATAAAGTTATGTGTGGTTCCTATAGCTAGCATCGCACATGCGGTTTTATCCTCAATGACAACATCAATGTATAACAAGCCCTTCTCCTTGGAAATTGTTGGAAAGAAAAGCTTAAAAAGAGTACCTAATTGCTAGATAAATCCCATGCTGACTTAAGACTCTTCTTTGGGCTTCTCCTTGTTGAATTCTACCCTCATAACATTCATTGTATTTTGATTAGGATAATCCCTCACCCGATACGGTCCATCACAAAAAAAAAGTAAGGTTTCAAAGGATTACCAATATCACACTTACCTAAGGAACTCTTATCATACTTAGGATTGCCACTTGAGGATTTTTAATGTCTACATTCCTTATAGCTAATATTTTTCTTTTGCCTACTCTTCTCTCCCCCTGTCTTGTTAGAGTTGGACTTTTTGCCCTTAGAATAGGTAAAGTAGTCAATAAATGTCTTAATAGCAGTAATGGTAGCATCCAAAGTTTACCCATCATACCTATCCAATTCCACTCTTGCCCAGTCCTTTGAGCGATCATTAAAGTGGAAGAGGATGTTTTTATCAAACAAATCTTCAATCTCAAGTATAAGAGTAGTAAATTCATTGATATAGTTGGAAACACTACTTGTTTGTCTTAAGCAATGTAACTTTCCCCTGTCTTCATTATCCATATTGTGAGGCCTAAAATGTTTGCACAATTTAACATTAAATTGTTCCCAAATATTGATCACATATAGGTCTTTCTCCCTTTTAGAATGCTTTCTTCTCCACCATAACTAGGTAGTATCCTTAAAGAAAATTGAGGCATTACTTACCTTAACAAAGTCATTAGCAACTCTCATGGTCTCAAAGTATTACTTAAGGCCAAAGAGGTAGTTTTTCACAGTGGTAGCATTGTAAGTGTTATTGTATATGGCAAAATAGTGCTAGGAGTAACAATCATATTAGTCAAAAGTAGACTACTTTGATGAAGCATCTTCATCTTTCTATGAAGGTTGTGAATCTCCCTTTCAATGAACTTTTGTAGTTATCTCTTAAAAAACGGCCAAACTCTTCAATCATATACTTGGCAGCCTTAGTGATTTCGACATTCTTATGGATTAAGTTATTAACTTAATTGCTAAGTTTGCCTACTACGGAGCTTATCTTGGAGATGCTCCTCTCCAAACCAAAAATGCAAGACTCCATAGATTCTCTTGTTAGAGCCTTGGATTTACTATGCTTGGGCTGAGCGTGTTGCTCCTCTTACCTATGAACTTATTGCTCAGTTTGTTGCTCCTTCAAAATGGTGTAACAATTCCTTCATCACTTGTCATACTTGTACCTTAACCAACAACTAGGTCATACTTAGGTCTTAACCTTTGCTTTGATACCACCTATTATGGAATTAGACCTTAATCATAATAACTCATGCAACACTTAGTCAACTTATGAGTAAAGATGAACTAACTAAGTTTTATAGAGTTTTAGGAAATTAGCATAGAACAATGATAGGCAAGAAAGAGATTTGTGAATGCTAGAAAGGTTGAGGGTACAAAGTGCTTAGTAAGTAAGAGAGTTTTATTTAGTTGAGCAATTTACTTTACAAATGGAAGAAGTTGGCAATTTATATTTACTTCACTTCCTTAATATGTGGTTAAAATTAAATGGTTTAGATATTTACATAAAATATTCTACATAAACAACTATATTGGTCTTTTTAGGAAGTTTCTAGACACAAGTAATTCTAGCAACCCTTATGCATATTTTTAAGAACTTCCTTGTCATAACTTGCACAACAAATGGGTTAGGCAATGTCATTGGCCCATAAAGATTTAATTTGGCCTAACTTAACTTTTAAAAAAGTTCAATATGTTAGATCAAATAATGTATTTGTGACATAATGAAGATCTGGCTAAGTAATTCATTTTCATCAATTGGGTTTTGGGTTCTCTATTATTTGGAATTAATAAAGAAAATGAGAGGAGACGAAATGTGGGCGTTTGGTGGTGGCCTGGATGCTTGAGATATGTTTTTGTGTCAACTTTGTGACCTTTACTAAGTGGCTTTAGATTATTGTTAATCTCTTATTTTTAGTTTTCTTTTTTCCTCTAATTCCCAATTTTTTGTCCAAATCGATTGAGATGTAAGGGATTGTCATCTTCTTCCATAAGACATCATAATACTTAAGATTTTGATGAGACTTCTAGTAGTGGATGTCATTTGGTACACATTTACTTGTAAATAACAATACTTATTAATTTAAAGTTTAAAACTAATAAATTTATGTGTTAATAAATAAATGTATCTATAAATTTTTAAATCATAATAAATATATCATTATTTTTAAAAATTAACAATTTCACAATCTTAAAATTATTTAATAACAAATATATTTTACTTTTAATTCATAATAATAGATTTTATTAAATTAGCTGGCATGGCATAATGAGACGTCCAAATTAATAAAGTGGACAAAAGAGTGACACAAAATAATAATATATGTGAATGTGAGAGGTTCACTAGAATTTATTGTATTGTAAGAAAAATTAAATTATTTGCAAATAAATAAAACACTATACTTTAATTAAATTTTCGATTGTTTGTGGTTAAATTATTTGTAAATACATATTGTCTTGTAAGAAAAATTTGACAATGTTCACGAGACCCTCGTCATGCATACGAGAAGCAGAGAGAGAAGAATGGATTTTTCATTGACCCACAAAAGATTAGTTTTTGTTTACACGCATGAGCATTGTTATCGTAAGGTGGCTGTATTAATGTAGATTGGCAGTGTTCCCTTCGCAATCATTTTTAACTAGTTTTATTACCGCACTACACGCGTACGTGGATAAATGCAAAAGAAATTTAAAGACAGGCACAAACTGTCCAGTCTTCTTGGGAGAAAGTGGTACATAAAGGAACAATTGAATGAAAGGCCACTCTTTGCCTCGAGATTTCTGAGTTCGAACCCAATTACTCCAATCTCATTGCAGTAATCCTGCAAAACAAAGTCACAGTGTGCTTCCTCCTCTTGCTTTTACCTATTTGCAACCCATCAGTGACAACTACAAAAATGGATCTGAGCGTAAAGAACTCGAGGAATTATAAGCCATGTAGATCAGATTACCTTCAGGCAATGCGTAAATGCAGAAAAGGAGAACTTAATGGAGAACCCGTTTCTAGAAAGAAAGTCCCGAGAGTTTAGGCCTACGTGAAGATAACCTCAAGACAACAGTCCCCCTGAAATGATTAACACAAGAGGCTAGAGCCTGTAAATAGTCAGGAATTTTAAAGCCAACAGGGAGTAAAGTCTAGCGTAAGTCTACAAAACAAACTCAAAATTTCTTGCATTTTGCTGAGGCCGCTCATCTGTTTCTTGCAAGTGGTTGCACAAGCTATCTATTGGATTATAGCTTGGGAGGAAAAAGAGGAAGCCTCCTGAAATCTTCATAAAAATTTCTTCTTAATATTTTTCTCACTGCACATTCACAATGCATCTAGTTTCTTGTCCGTATATGGAAGCAAATCCCTCATGTCATCAAAAAGGCCCCAAAATGCACAAGATATACCTGCAACGCCGACCCTTCTGCTGTTCTGTAACATGAATATTATCAGCACTAGAGGACAAGGCAGCAGCTCGCACCTGTAGTAAAAGATTGGTGTTGTCAGTTCTTGGAATGCAGGAAATACTTGAATTATCTATAAAGGACTCCGCTACATGGACAAAGTGAAATGGACGGAAAGAGACGCAGACATAGATCCTGCCTGGATTCTGCTCATTTTTCCTTTTTTTAAAAAAAAAACAAATACAATCGTATATCAACTTTATGCATCTAAAATTTTTCAAGATATATATATATACGCTTTTTATTTTAAATGTATATACATCATATATATTTTTTAACGCCTCCCATTCCTCTCTCCCCCCACCCCGTCTACTTATCTTTTTCCATCCGTAAAAGCACAATATTGTAGTTACGGCAAATCAAAACTCCTGGCTGAAAATAAAGCTTTGAGCAGAATCAATATAGATTCTCCTTAAACAAAAAATGGAAATTCATATCTAACGTGGCTATAAGCAGCTGAACTTGGCATTGTCTGTAAAAAACAGGGACTTACTCAAAAGCAAACATGCTAAGATTAACTTCAGAAGCAAAATAGTTTCCAGAAACACTCTCAGGAATAAAACTTATCATTTCATTTTTTTTTTCCAAAAGAAAAATAATAGAGAACAAAAAACATTTAAAGTGATGAGATCACTTTTTAGGAGAGAAAATAGAGGAAATCTAAATGGAGTTTTAAACGCCATCATCACAAGAATCCTCCACAACATCGTCTACACTACTGCTCTGGTGTAGAAGTCTAGCATTTGTCTTGAGGAAATCTGCATGCTTCTCCAAAGCAGACAGTTGAGCCAGGCGCATCTCATTAAACTTTCTCATCAATGTCTTGTCCTTTCTGACTGGCTTTTGAAAGAAGCAAATGTGTGCAGAGGAAGCTAAACCAACCAGCAAGTAGGGAGCAAAAAACTTTTCAGACTTGAGCTTCTTTTTCATTAACCTTTTGAGGTCCTTGTATAGTTCTAATTTCAATCATTACAATCACTTAATTACTACATAAGAAGTGACTATATGAGTGATTGACCTTACTTGATGAAAGTTACAAGTTAAATAACAGAAAATGGTCTAACACTACAATCCATGATGGTCAACCTTGCAGTCCTACTTATTACCACTATCTAATCAACTAATTAAACTAATTTGGTTGAATTATAACTTAATTATTAAGATGTAACCAAAATAAATTTGATTTTATCCAATACAGCCTCTAATTCAATGGTTTGCTGTAGGTTGCTGTCATTCTTCTTGCTTAAATCCCGGAGTTCCAATCAATAGCAGCAACACCACCACCACCACCACCACCACCAGCCCCTTCTGCAGGCAAAGTCAGGATGACTTGAATAGTAAAAAATTTGAGTTTGCCAACAATTTCTTCTCAAATTCCTTGATGTTCATGCTCAATTGCTTTCTAAGATATTCAAATATGCTCTTGTTTAAGGGTTTGGTCAAAATATCAGCTAATTGGTCTTGAAAACTGCAATGCAGCAATTTTACTTCTCCTTCCTACTGCACTTCTTAGATGAAATGAAACTTGATTTTGGCATACTTTGTTCCACTATGGAAGACAGGATTTTTAAAGATTGCAATGGTTGATTGATTGTCAATTCTAATTTTTGTGACTTCATGTTGCTCTTACTTCATATCTGATTGCATCTTCCTCAGCCAAAGTACTTGATTCACTACAATAGCACCAGCAATATATTCTGCTTCTGCAGTGGATTGAGCTATCACTTCCTACTTTTTGTTAGATTTATTGGTCCCTTATTATGTGAATAAATAACTTAAATATTTTGGAGTCATAATACAAAAATAATTAAAATAGGTATAAATAGCCTTTCATTGAAAAACAAAATAAAAAATAAAAAATAAAACCTAAAAGAAAGTGAGGAGAGAGTTGTCAACCGTGAGAACAAAAAGAAAAAAAAAGTCAGAAAACCTAAATAAGGTGAAAGCCGTCGGCCGAGGGAAAAAAAAAAAAAGAGGGCTGCCGAAAGGAAGAGAAAAAAAAAGAGGTAGGTTCTTTGATCTTGCATTTGGAAGAGATATTAGTGTCCGATCAACTTGAAACTTAGATGGTTGATAGAGGACATTTGGTTCTTATTTCTGAACAGTGGAGATTGGGTTTCAAGTACTGTAAATCCTACTTCTCTTCAATTTTTATGGGTCTGTACTCTGAGAAATTTTCTGTGTGCAGTTTTGATTAATCGTATAATTGATAGATTATTTGTGGTCCGATCGAACTGATTTTCAGTCAGTAGTTAGAGAACACATAGATCTTGTTTGTGAACGGTTGGATTTGGTTTCTCTGAACTGCAAGGGCAGGTTTTCTATTCGAACCGAATCCTCTCAATTCTGGTAACTCTTTGTTTTCTCATCTGTGCCAGTTTTGATCAACTATGTAATTGAAAGATTGTTTGTGGTCCAATGAAACTGATTTTTGGTCAGTAGTTGGAGGACACATAGCTCTTGTTTGTGAACTATTAGATTCAGTTTCTATGAACTACAAGGGCAAGTTTTCATTCGAATCGAAACCTCTCAATTCTGGTAACTCTTTGCTCTCTCATCTGTGGTAGAATTGGTAAACCGTGTGGATGGTTATTGATCCATGGTTCGATTGAGCTGAAATTTGGACAGCTGGTAGGGGACATCTGGAGGTTCATTTTGAATGGTTGGATTACTGCCTTGAGATCTACTTGTTGAGTTGTAATTGACAGCATGTAGTTAGCCTGTCTTACTTGACTCATTAGTCTCTTGTTTAATCTAAATTAAATTTGTTCAATTTGTTTGATATAATTGAGGTTATGTACCTCTATTATACTCACTTGATTATAGTAGAGCTGACCTTTAGTTCAAAGTGTCCGTGGTTTTTCCCCTTTTTGATTTGAAGGGGTTTTTCACGTAAAATTGGTGTGTTCTCTTACGTGGTTTATTTGCATTGTCATTTTTATTATTCAATCATCTCCTCACAGGATCAAGTAAGCGGGAGAAGTTTTTTTTGGGCTATTTATACTCCACTGCGCCTCCCTTCCCCCATTACTTCCTTGAACTCCATGTAAAGACTCCAGAGCCAAGTAAAAATAGATATCTTGAGGTGTATGTCATCCTTGTTATCTACCCAATCATTGTTTGAGAAGTTAGACAACTTGATGCTTGTTTTCTTTCTAAACTAAATCCTGTAGTTTATAAATTCCTTTAACATATCTTAAGATTCTTTTGGCCGTTCTAAGATGGATTTCACTTGGTGTTTGCATATATTTAGATAGAATGCTTGTGGCATGCATCAAATCTGATTTAGTTGCTATCAAATACAACAAGCTTCCAATTAAGAATTTGAAAGTTGTACAATCAGTTTTTATTAAGCCATCTTCCTTGCAAAGCTTCTCTACAGGATTTAAAAGAGTAGGAATAGGCTTATATGTAGTCATTTGATATTTCTTTAGCAATTCATTTGCATACTTCATCTAATTGATGAAGATGCCTTTAATTGACTACTCAACCTTCATTCCTAGGAAAAAGGTCATCATTCCAAGATCAATCATTTCAAACACAAGTTTCATCTATTATTTGAATTCATTGATCAAGGATTCACTGCTGCCAATCATTAACATGTTATCCACATAGATTAGAATGAAATGTAGGCTTGACAGGTTGTAATGACAGGTTGAAATGTAGGCTTCACAAAAACATAAAAAATGTAGGCTTAACAGGTTGTAATGAATTGTAAAACCCTACCTTTTTACAATTTGGCTTTTACTCCAATCCTAACTAGCTTCCTCATCAAACATTATGTTTTTGCTTATTGTCACTTTATAGGTTTTAAGATCATAGACCTTATAAGCCTTGGATTGGCTACTGTATTCAAGGAAAACACAAGTTTGAACTCTCTTATCTAACTGACCCCTTTTTTCTGCTAGGATGTGAATGTAGCAGACACATCTAAAGACCCTCAAATGCTATAATGAAGGCTTGACTCCATGTCAAGTCTTATATAGAGTTATTCTTTTCGTTACTTTTGTAGGGAGCCTATTTTGAAGATAATTGATTGTGTTAGTGGCTTTTGCCCATAAATGCTTCGGAAACTTCTTCTCAAATAACAAGCCCCTGGGCATCTCCATTAAGGTCATATTCTTCTTTTCACTAACTCCATTTTGCTATGGATTATATAACACGATAAACTGATGATGTATGCCTAATTCTTCATAGAATTTGTTAAAGTTGCAGGTTGTGTACTCTCCACCATCATCTAACTTGATGGCTGCTATGTTATAGCTAGCTTGTTTCTCAATCTAGGCCTTGAATTTGAGAAACACGTGTGAGACCTTTACCTTGAGTTTTAGGAAATATATGCAGGTGTATCTAGTTACATCATCAATGAAAGTGATGAAGTATTTGTTGTTATTCAAGGAAGGAATGCTCATTGGTCCATACAGGTCTGTATGGAGCAGTTGCATCTTTTTGGTTGTCCTTCAAGCTAATGCTTGAGGAAAGAGTTATCTAGTCTACTTTCCTTTCTGACAAGTCTTACATATTGGATCATTTGCAAACAACACAGGTACATCTCGAGACAATTCATGCATTTACTTTACAAAGAAATAATTAGAATGACCTAATCTTTTATGCCACAATTTATTTATATCAAGAATGGTAGGATAAGCTAACTTATTGTTTTTATTCCAATTAATACAAAAACTTTTGCTCTTCATTCTAACAGTTAGGAATTCAAGTCCTTTTGGATTAATGATTCTGCATTTCCTATTATTAAATAACAAAGTATAATTCTTTTCCATAAATTGACCTACACTTAATAAGTTTTGATCTATTTGAGGAACATAAAGTACATTAGTTAACTGCTTTGTACATGTTAGGGTGCTTAGAACAATAGCCCCTTTCACCTTCACTTTTAAATGCTTTCTATTTTCGATCCTAACTTTAGATTAAAAGGTTTGATCCAATGCCTAGAAATTTTTAGTATCATTAGTCATGTGGTGTGTGCTTCCACTATTAATAAGTCATGTGTTTGTGGTTTTTTTTTTTTATGCTTTATAGGTTGTAACAAATAACTCTTTCTTTTGCTCTTCAGCTATTTAAGCTTGATTTAGTTCACTTGCTTGACTAATGTGATTGTTTTTATAAACTCTTGCCATATGCTTCATTTTATTGTAGGAGTTGCATCAAACATCTAGCTTAAACCAATAGTACTTCTCTTAATGATTGGTCTTCTTGCAATACTTACAAGGACCAAACTTCTTCCTTTGCTTGATCCTTTTCCTTTGCCCTCATATTTCTCCTTATTTGGCCTTTCATTGCCAGCTTTTAAGCCACTTGTATGACACTTTTCTTTGCCTCAAGCCAACAAGGTAGCATCTCCAGTCTCTTTCTGCATGATTTGCCTTTTAAGCTCCAATGCTTACAAGGCATTGACAAGTTCAATTAGGAAGAAAGTGTTGAGGTCTTTTGAGTTCTCCAAAGAAGATATCTTTGACTTATACCTCTTTAGAAGACATACTAAGACCTTTTTCACTACTTTATGATCAGTTAGCTCATCTCCCAAAAGTCTAATTTAATTCACCACTTTCACCAATATATTTGTAAATTGTTTCACAGTTTCTAACTCTTTCATTTTCAAGGCTTCAAAATTCCCTTCTTAAATTGAGAACTTGAATGTGTCTTGTCTTGTCACTGTCATGGCACTCCTTTTTAAGCTTATCTTAGGCCTATTTAGTTAATTCATAAGTCATAATCCTTGTAAAGATTATGTTTGAAATGGATGAATGAATGTAGGTGAGGGCTTTGAAGACTTTGGCAATCTCCTTACTATAATGCCTGATGTAAGCAAGTGCAGAATTTTGTGGAAGCTCTTAGACTCGATCTTTTACTTTTATAATCTTCCAAAGATCAAAAGCCTTGAGATAGGCTCTTATTTTGACTGCCCAAATAGGGTAGTTCTTCTCTAAGAACACAGGAAGTACAGATGAAGGAAAGTTGTTGATAGCCATTTTTTCAGAAGGTCTTACTATTTGGGTGTTTGGTTTAGTGCTTAACACTTAACTCACTTGTTTTCTCTTTAGTTTTAAGTCCTTAATGACCTTAAATTGCTTTGATACCACTAAAAGAAAAAAATGTGTGCAGAGGAAGCTAACCCAACCAACAAGCAGGGAGTATAAGACTTTTTAGAATTTGGCTTCCTTTTCATTAACCTTTCAAGGTCCTTATATATACCAAATTTCAATCATTACAATCACTTAATTACTGCATAAGGAGTGACTATAAGAGTCATTGACCTTACTTGGTGAAACTTACAAGTTAAGTAACAAAAAATTGTCTAACACTACAATCAATGATGGTTAAACCTACAGTCTTACCTACTCCACTATCTAATCAACCAATTAAACTAATTTGATTGAATTACAACTTAATCATCAAAATGTATCCAAAATAAATTTTATTTTATCCAATGTAACCTCTGCTTCAATGGTTTGTTGTAGGTTACTACTATTCTTTTTGTTGAAATCCTGGAGTTCCAATCAGTAGTAGCAACACTACCACCACCAGTAACCCCTTTTATAGGCAAAGTCAGGATGGCTTGAACAATAAAGAATTTGAGTTTATTAATAGCTTTTTCATCATTTTCACATCTTCTACAACTTGAGGGAGCATCACTTTCTCAAGTGACTCCTCCATGATGTCCCTAAAACCATAATTCTCTTACTTTGCTTGTCAAGCATATTTCCATCTCTCTTTGCGACAAGTTCGCTTCAACCTTCAAATGGTAGTTATAGTGCCTCGTTTGTAAGTTCTATACCAACCAAGTTAATCACCTTTTGGCTACAAAGTGTTGTTTAAAAATTTAAATTTGAAATATTTTGAAAATATACAATGATCACTATTATATAAAATTATGTAAATATGTGTATAATTTAAATTTGAATTATAAATTTCAAATTTATATTGAAATTTCATACATGTAATGAAAAAGTTTTCTTAATGAATTAAGAGAGGGATTAAGTCAAGTAATCTAAGTCAATCTTCCTTCTTTTCCTCCTATCCACCTTCTCTATTTTTTCCTTTGGCTGTGAGCAACTGAGCAATCAACTAGAAACCATTTATCAATTCCTTGAGTTATAGCACTATGATATTAAAACAAGTATATCCGAGTGACTTGTATTTTGTGTGTAATAGAAGAATGAAGTGATTATATTATCAAACACTTTGTGTGAATTAAAAAAACAAGAGAAAACTCTTACTAAACCAAAAGTATAAGTTTAAAACTTGATGGCCTTTTCCAATTTTTTTCCATTGCACCTCCCAAGTTCATTGAGGAAAACTATCATCAATAAACAATTTTTCCCAATGAATAATGATAATAAGAACCTATCTTAAAACTTTTGATCTATGAAAAATTATTGAGACTAGTGCACAACCACCTCTATTACCAACCAATCCTTTTTTGGCTTAGATAAAGTTATATAATTGTAAAGCAATATGAGGATTGACTTGTATCCACTCTTTTGTGTCTAAAACCATTTTCAATAAAATAATGGCTTATGAGACAGTCAAACAAACTTGGAATAGGATAAAGGAAGAATTTTTTTGGCAAAAAGAAGACAAAAAACATTCAACTCCTTAATTTCAAAAGAGAATTTGAACTTTTGAGGATAAAGGAAACATAAACTATAAATGAGTATAATGATAGAATATTTAAGTATTGTCCAAAAAATTCTTATTAGTATTTTAGAGAGATTTGAAGTAAAAATCTCTTTTTTAAAAGACTAAAGATCTTGCCATCATTAAATTGCCTAGACTCATCGATGCTCTTTTAAGTTTAAAAGTAAAAGAGACTTTAAAGATAAGAGGAAGTAATTAAAGGTGCTTTCGTAGCCAAGCTCAAAAGGGAAAAAAAAAATTGCTTTAAAGGAATCGTCGATGTCTTTAAACCAAAATGAAAGTGATATGGACATAGAATTAACAATGCCCTCATTGATTAATTAGTGATTATAAACACAAAAAACAAAAAAAAAAAAAAGAAAAAAGAGCCTAATGGAAAGGTTAGGCTAACGAAAACTTAAGACACTGTTTCTTTTTAGTTTTTACACCTTAATTTAAGGAAAAAATCATAATTATTTAATGGAATAAACAGAGGATTTATATTCTAATTATTATCTGCAAAAGTAATAACAAACATCAATGTTGGCATAAACTGGATACAATAATGTCCACCAAAAATTTTCATTTAATGGGATCCAAATAAATTTAGATAATTTAAATGAGCATTTGAGCATAATGTCATGTGAACACTCTATGCCTAGTCCATCCAGTAAGTGGGAAGGCATAAACCCAAGTCAGATTGAGCGTCTACAGGCTGCCAGCACAGTCTAGCCCAACGAAAGGTCTTATAAGAGTGTATAAATGCCTAAAAGGCTTACATTTAGAGACTTTTAGCAAAGGCCAGAAAGGACATTCACCTAGAACTTTTTTAAAAGGCATGTATTTAATGTTCTCTAGAACATTCTTTATAAATATCTTACATGTGCATTTATAGTCATACATTTAGGAGGTGGAGCAACTATAAATAGGCCACTCCTCCCATTTATACATACATTCAAACGCTTAATATAAACTCACTTGCAAAACTCTCACGTGCTCTCTACTTATCTAGCATTTCCAACTCTTTTATTTGCCTCTTACATGCTTTCTACTCATTCTCTCAAACTCTTCAAGGTTTACTTAGTTCATCTTCTCTTACAAAATAAGCTAAGTGTCACGTGAATTAGCACGAACGAAGCCTAATTCTGTGATAGGTGGTATCAGAGTAACGGTTTAATCCTTGAGTACAACCTGGTTGCTTGGTGTTTGTTGAAACTACGAGCATGGTAAGCAAAAAAGGATTTGTTGCAACCACTATAAAGGAGCAATAAGTGGGGCAACAAGCTCGTGGGCATAAGGAGTAGCGTGTTCCAGCTAAACGTAGCAAGTCTAAGGCTCTAGTAAAGAAACCATAGACTCTCATATTGGTGGCTTGGAGAGGAGCATCACTGATCTGAGCTCCATGGTAGTTGAACTCAGCAATCAAGTCAATAGATCCATAAGAATGCAAAGATCACACAGGCTAACAAAGTCATGATCAAAAAGTTTGGTCGTTCGTTTAGGGGAGAATTATGCTCCCTAAATCAAGGGTTGTCTGACTTGCGCGAGTTATTTGAAAAAGAGATTCATGACCTTCATAGGGAGATGGATTCTTTAAGCTGAAACAACTCACTCATAACTAGTATAACTGCCACTACTAGCGTCATTGCAATGCATGGCTTGAAGGTTCCCAAGCCTGCGATGTACAACTGCGATGTACAACAACACACGTAATGTCACTACCATGGAAAACTTTCTATTTGGCCTTGAGCAATACTTTTAGGCCATAGAGGTTATCAACAACCTTGCCAAGGTAGGTAATGCCCTAATCTTCTTAAGGGATATTACCCAACTTTGGTGAAGAAAAAAGCATTTTGAAAGGGAGAAAGGCTTATGCGTCATCGATATTTGTGAGCAATTCAAGGTTAAACTACATAGGTACTTTGTGCCTCACAATATAGACAACAAAATTAGGGGAAAGTTTTGTCACCTAAGTCAGACAGGTAGTATTTCTGACTTCATCAAGGAATTTACTATCCTTGTACTTGAAATTGAGATGTCCGACAAAGAACTTCTCTTCCACTTTAAAGATGGCTTGAAAGATTGGGCAAGAGTCAAGTTAGACAAGTGCAATAAACATACCTTAGATACTGCCATTGCTATTGTTGAGACCTTCATTGACTACTCTGTCCATTCTAAGGGCAAAAAGTGGGGGAGAGAAAACCAGGTAGAAAAAGTAGAAATCTAACTGTAATGAGGTTGGACAACAGAGATCCTCAGGTGGCCACCCCAAGCATAAGAAGGGCTCCTCGAGTAAACACAACTTAGGTAATCCTTTGAAGTCCTGTTTCATTTGTGATAGACTACACTAGGTAAGGGACTGCCCCAACTGTAAGGCAATGAATGTCATGATGGTAATACTCAACCAAGAGAAGTCTAGCGAAGAGCCCCAAGTTGATATGGGATCTATCTAACAATTGGGTAATCTCTCAAAACTTTTCTCCCTAACGGTGTTTAAAGAGAAGGGACTATTGTATGTTGACATTGTCATTGTGGGCCAAGCAACTTGTGTGATGCTAAACATAAGAACTACGCATAATTTCATAAACATATAAGAGGTCAAGCGCTTAGGCCTTAAACTTGTAAAGGGAAATGACACCATTAAGACTATAAACTTAGAGGCAAAGCCTGTCCAAGGCATAATGCAAGGAGTAGCCATCCAGATTGTAGAATGAATCGGTAAGTTGAACTTTACCATTGTTCCCATGGATGACTTTAAGATGGTGTTAAGTCTTGCATTTTTCTACAAAGTTTTGGCTTTTCTCGTTCCTGCTATGAGTTCTCTTATGGTCCTAGAGACTAGTAAGATTCGAGTAGTTCCTTTAAAGTACAAGGAGAAGTCGCGACCATCAATGATTTCAGCCTTGCAATTCAAACGAGGTCTTAAGTCGTATTGAGTTGGAACCTGATGTGGATCACCGTATCAAGCTAGAATCCGATGTCAAACCTCTTGCCATGGCTTCTTATCGCATGACACCCACAGAGCTTGCTGAATTAAGGAAGTAGCTCTATGATCTGATAGACTCAGGTTACATTCAACCCTCAAAAGCCCTTTTTAATGCCCCAGTCTTCTTCTAAAAGAAAAAAGATGGATTGCTATGCTTGTACATTGATTACTGAGCCTTAAACAAGGTCACTGTCAAGCGATATCTTTGATAGTTGATCTTTTTGACCAACTTGGAAAGGTAAGGTATTTCACTAAATTGGATTTATGATTAGGTTACTACCAAGTTCGCATTACACAAGGTGGTGAGTCAAAGGCGACTTGTGTAACATGCTATGTAGCATTCGAGTTCTTAGTCATGCCTTTTAGTCTCACCAATGCACCAGTTGCCTTTTGCATACTCATAAACAAGGTACTATATCCTTTCCTTGACAAATTTGTGGTAGTTTACTTAGATGACATCGTGGTATACAATAACACACTTGAGAAGCACGTTGAGCACCTCAAACAAGTCTTCTAAGTTCTCTAGGAAAAGGAGTTATTTGTCAAGAAGGAGAAGTACTCATTTACCAAGCAAGAGGTAGACTTCCTTGGCCACAGAATCAAGGATGGTAGGTTCATGATGGATCTAGCAAAGGTGCAAGCCATCCAAGAATAGAAGCCTTTAACCAAGGTTTCAAAACTGCAATCCTTCCTGGGGCTCATCAACTATTACAGTCGATTCATCGAAGGATACTCTACTGTGGCAGCACCCCTAACCAATCTACTAAAGAAGAACCACACTTGGCATTAGATGAAGGAATGTCAACCTTCCTTTGAAAGATTGAAGTAAGTAATCTCTGAGGAACTTGTTGTGGTGCTACCAGACTACGAAAAGTCATTCGAAGTCCACACTGATGCATCTAACTCCACCATCGAGGGAGTCTTGATGCAAGATAGACATCTCATTACCTATGAAAGTCGCAAGCTAAATGACATAAAGAGGTGGTACACCATCCAAGACAAAGAGATGACTACCATTATTCACTGCTTGCATACCTAGAGACACTATCTCCTTGGAAGCAAGTTCGTGATCATGACTGACAATGTTACTATAAGCTACTTCCAAATAAAAAAGAAACTCAGTCCCAAGCAAGCTCGTTGGCAAGACTTCTTGGCATAATTCAACTATATACTGCGGTATAAGTCAAGTCAAGCCAATGTTGTTGTTGATGCGCTAAGTTGGAAGGTATAACTAGCTGCCTTTTCCGTTAATATGCCTAAGAGCAACTTCCTTGAACAGATCAAGGAAGGTACTGGGCAAGACAATCTGGCCAAGAACTTGTTGAGATTGACTAGCGAGGGGAAGACTCATTGATTTTGGGTAGATGACGGAGTCCTAATAACGGTTAGTAATCGAGTCTTTATGCCTAAGTGGGGAAACTTACAGAAGGAGATCATCCTAATAACGATTAGTAACCGAGTCTTCATGCCTAAGTGGGGAAACTTACAAAAGGAGATCTTCAAAAAATGTCATGATTCCCTATAAACTAATCACCCAGGTATGACATGAACCCTTGCTCTTGTCCAACAACATTACTTTTGACCGCATATGCACACGAACATTGAGGCATATGTGCAAACTTGCTTAGTTTGCCAACAAGACAAGGTAGAATAGTAGCATCCAGTGGGTCTACTTTAGCCACTACCTATCCCCAAGAAGTCATAGGAAAGTGTCTCAATGGATTTCATTGTGGCTCTACCAAAGTTCGAAGGATATAAAAGCATTATGGTGGTGGTCAATTGGTTCAGCAAGCATGGTACCTTCATTCCAATCCCTGCTGATTGCAAGGTGAACGAAATTACTTGCTTGTTCTTCAAGAACGTGGTAAAGTTATGGAGTGTGTCAAAGAGTATAATCAACAATAGAAACCCCCGTTTTACAAGCAAATTCTAGCACGAACTATATAAGTTACTGGGGACCAATTTAAACTTCTCAACAAGCTTTCATCCTCAAAGTGAGTGAATGCCTTGCTCAAGTAATATCTATGACACTATGTCAGTGCTCACCAACAAGATTGGGAAAAGCTACTCGATGTTGCCCAATTCTCATATAATCTCAAGAGGAGTGAGACCATAAACAAAAACTCATTCGAGATTGTCATTGGACAATAGCCACTAACGCCAAGTGTTATCGCCCCTCCCTACATCGGTAACAACCCATCTACCTATAAGTCTGCGAGAAAATGACATGAGGAAATGGACATAACAAGGGCATACCTTGATAAAACGACCAAGAGGATGAAAAGATGAGCTAACACCAAACGACACCCAAAGGACTACGGAGTGGGAGACATAGTGATGGTGAAGCTATAGTCTAACCAATTCAAGTCTCTACGCAAAGTTCACATGGGCTTGGTAAGGAAGTATGAAGGGTCATTTCCTATAGTCATATACATAGGAAAGGCTACCTACCAAGTCCAACTCTTACCAAAACTGAAGATCCACAATATTTTCCATGTAAGTCTTTTAAAGCCTTTTCGTGGAGACAATGAGGATCCAAGCCGAAGCGCACACCAATGGCTGTGGTCACTAAATTCAACAAAGAAGTGGAACACATCCTTACTGACATAGTGATCCGGAGAAAGGGAGTTTCCAATTACCCCGAGTACTTAGTAAAATGAAAGGATTTGCCTAACTAAGAGGCTAGTTAGGAACGAGAGGACTAACTTTGGCAGTTTTCTGATCACATTTAGCAATATAAGGTTAAGAATGCGACGAGAACGTTGCAGAATTAAGTAGGGGAGGGTGTCACGTGGACACTCTATGTCCAACCCATCCAACAAGTGAGAAGGTAGAAACTCAAGCTAGATTGAGCCTCTACGGGCTACCAGTACAGTCTAGCCCCTTTTGCTACCCAGACACAGCAACGAAAAGTCCTAAAAGAGTGCATAAGTGCTTGGAAATATCTAGAGATTTCTAGTAAAGGCTAGCAAGGATACTCACTTAGAACCTTCTTGATAAGCCTATATTTAATGTTCTCTAGAACAATTTTTGTAAATATCTTAAATTTTTATTTGTATGCACACATTGAGGAGATAGAGTAACTATAAATAAGTCACTCCTCCCATTTGTATGCACATTCAAATGCTCAACACAAACTTACTTGCAAAACTCTCTTATACTCTCTACTTCTCTAGCACTTTCAACTCTCTTACTTGCCAGTTACATGTTTTCCGCTCATTTTCTTAAACTCTACGAGGCTCTTGCAAGATAAGTTAAATGTCATGTAGATTAGCATGAACGAAGTTTAACTCCATGACAATAAGCTCATAGATGAAATTTTGGTGAACAGAAACTAATAAACAATGATTGTAACATAAAAGAAAAAGAGAAAACAAAAAGAAACCTAATATACAATAATGTTTCTTTTTTCAATTATATTGGAAGTACATTTTTTTATATAGATATAAATTTAAAATTTTAATTTCATATCTTACTCTAAATTTTAAATTTGATAACCACAACAATGCAAACTTATTTGAAATGCAGATTAGCGACTCTAGCAAACTTCATTATTTATGCGGTTAAGTAGGATCTACATGTGTTCTCTTTGGTCTTGCAAGGAAACAGCGAGTTGCAGGGAGTTTCTAACATATGATCTCAACTAAGTGTTAACCAACACAAAAGTCAAACAAAACGCTATAACTTGACGGAAATGGTTTGGAGAATGCTATTGATGCAAGTTTTAACCCATTTTAAATGATCTATTTAAAGATCTGGGGAGTGGATTGACA
This sequence comes from Bruguiera hainesii, assembly GCA_023213295.1. Classification (NCBI taxonomy): domain Eukaryota; kingdom Viridiplantae; phylum Streptophyta; class Magnoliopsida; order Malpighiales; family Rhizophoraceae; genus Bruguiera; species Bruguiera hainesii. Next base: position 1,262,007 of record JAHOYR010000010.1, on the reverse strand, counting down.
GGCTGTAGAAACATTGTTGCATTTTCCTTGGCACTCGCCCTATGTTCTCTTCATTCTCGGAGCTTTTATGCCCTTACAAGTAAACCAAACCCCACTGGCAACGGAGCTAAAGGCCGCCAAATTTGAGTCATGGTATAAGCTAAGTTGCACATTCGATTTGAGTCTCTTAGTTCTGCCACAAACCAATAGGCTAATTGCAGAGTTGCCTCTAATTGATTTGCAATAATGAAGACAACAATAGCTGGAAGAGTAATAGTGGACAGATTGTCTAGTGTTAGAACCACCCAAATGATGCATTATCATTCAAATATATAGTGTACATGGTTAGGTACAAAAGACAATTAGGCCATGCCTATACAAGTGATTAAATCACTGACTACCTTGCCCATATTGTGACAGGTTTTCCATACTTTTCCAGAAAAAACCATGTTACTTATGGTCTATCATACTTAATTTATTTAAATAAGAAAGTATAGATGGGAAACATGATGGAGGATTTGATAGAATGAACAAAGATAGAAGATTGACATAGAACATCCACTTGGCTACTACAAGTCCACAAGATTCCAACAACTTGAAATTTACTGCAATTAACTGCAACATGACTGCAACACTTTCTTGACCAACTAGCAATGTTCAAAATCAATCTTTAACACTCCTCTTTGATTTTGCATCATTGCACACCAAGTTTCCTTCTTAAAAAATCAAATCTGGCTTTAGGGAGTGCCTTGGTAAAGATATCGACAATTTGAATAGCTGTTTCACAATACTCTAGCTTTATTTCTCCATTTTCCTGCATTTCCCTAAGAAATTGGAGCTTTATCTTGAAATGCTTGGTTCTCCCATGTTGTACTGGATTTTTGGATATGGCTATGGCGGCTTGGTTGTCACAAAAGATAGATGTTGGTTGAGCTAATGTTTGTTACAGGTCCATGAGAATTCTTCTTAACCAAATGGCTTAATTAACTGTAGCAATGGCAGCTATGTACTCTGCCTCTGCAGTTGACTGTGCAACTATTGATTGCTTCTTGGAATTCCAACAAAAGAAACCTCCACCGAGTGTAAAATAATAACTAGAAGTACTCCTCATGTCATCTGTTAAACCTCCCCAATCACTGTCAGCAAATCCTGATAATTCAAGTTGTTCTGACTTACCAAACATGATGCCAAGATCTTGGGTGCCATTGAGATACCTAAGAATCCTTTTACCTGCTCTGTAGTGCTTCTTGCTAGGAGAATGCATGAACCTTAAAAGCAAGTTAGTTGCTTGAACAATGTCTGGCCTAGAAGCAGTAATATAAAGCAGACACCTTATGAGGCTCCTGAGTAGTCCTTCATTGATCTTTTCTTCTCCATCATCTTTGGTGAGCTTCTCATTTGTAGCCATTGGTGTAGAGATAGACTTGCAAGCATTCATGTTGAATCTTTTGAGAACCTCACTGATATATTTCCTTTGATAAATGAAAATGTCATGGTCTGACTGCTTCACCTAAAGACCTAGGAAGAAGGACATTTCTCCCATATCAGACATATCAAATATCATCTTCATTTCCTTTTTGAACTGCTGAACAGATTCAAGATGGCTCCCAATAACAAGCAAGTCATCAACATAGATTAATACAATAAAAATTTGATCTTTTGTAGCTTTGGCATACATAGTTGCTTCATTTTTGCTTTTCTCAAAACCAAGTTGTAACAAATGATTGTTGATTCTGCTAAACCAGGCCCTTGGTGCTTGTTTAAAGCTATACAAGGCCTTTCTTAATTTGTAGACCTTTTCCTCTTCCCCTTCAATCATAAAGCCTTCTGGTTGTTCCACAAAGACATCTTCCTGCAAATAACCATTTAAAAAGGCAGACTTGACATCAAGATGATAAACTTTCCAACCCTTTTGAGCAGCAAGAGCTAGTATAAGTTTAATGGTGTCAAGCCTAGCAATAGGAGCAAATGTGTCTGAGAAATCAAGTCTAGCTTGTTGTGAGTAGCCTTTGGCTACCAATCTGGCCTTTAATTTATTGATACTGCCATCTGCATTCAACTTGGTCTTGTAAATCCATTTGACTCCAATTACATTCTTATCTTTAGGTCTTTGTGTAATGAACCAAGTTTGATTCTTCTGAATTGCACAAAATTCATCCTACATAGCTTTCCTCCAACTTGCTAATTTAACAGCCTCATTAGGATCTGAGATAGCAACATTGCTTCTATCATAAATGTGAGAGAGAAGCCTTGTTCCCTTTACATGTATATCATCAAGAGTATCATCCTCTGTATCCTCATTTGAGTTGTCATGACCAGAAACCTCAGGTTGATTTAGTTGTTGTATATCGACATCCAGATCATCAAATATAGCAGTATTCCAGTTCCAGCCTTAATCCTCATTGAATTTGACCTCCCTGTTGATTATTATCTTCTTGGATTCTACATCATAGACTCTGTAAGCTTTTGAAACTGTGTTATAGCCAACAAACACAGCTGCCTTGGCTTTTTGATCAAGTTTTTGCCTTTTTTGATCAGGTATCAAAACAAAACAAAGACATCCAAAAACTTTTAGATGTTGCATAGAAGGTTTTGCACTCAACCAAAGCTCATATGGAGTTTTCCCAAGAATGGCTGAGGATGAGAGTCTATTTTGAAGATATATTGAAGTGTTAACAGCTTTAACCCAAAAGAATTTTGGCATGCCTTTCTTGTAAAGAAGACTTCTGATTTAGCTTTTATGAAATACACCCAACAAAATCGGGTATAATCATTAATGAATAGGATGAAAAACTTGCTTCTATTCAAAGATGTTATAGACATAGGTCCACACACATCAGAATGCATTAGATTGAGTTTCTCCTTAGCTCTCCAGGCTTGATTGGCAGGGAAGGGCTGCCCGGTTTGCTTGCCTTGCTGGCAGGCATTATAGACTCCTCCTGGATTGGATATTTCTGACAAACCAGTCACTAATTGGTTTTTTTTGCATCTTTTGCAGTGCACTATAGTGAAAATGTCCTAATCTTTTATGGCAAAGATTAGACTCATCATAGGCAGCAAGTAAGGCCTTATGTGTCATCTGGTCAAGTTCTAACGGAAAGCTTTTGGCTTTCATTGGAACATTGATAATCACATCTCCTTTTGAATCAAAAATAGTGCAGCCATTGTTTTCAAACTATAGTGTATAGTTCTTCTCTAGCAACTGTCCAACACTAAGTAGGTTTTGATGAATTTCAAGCACAAACAATACATCAAAGATGAATTTTGTACCTGATAGAGTTGAGACAGTTACTGTGCCTTTTCCATGTGCTTCAAGTAAGGCATCATTTCCAATTCTAACTTTGGTTGCATAGGATTTGTCTAATGTTTTGAAAACTGATGGACAAGAGGACATGTGATGTGTGCAACCACTGTCAATGAGCCATGTTTGATTGTTAGAACTTATTGTGTTGCAGTTAGCGACAAATAGTTCTTCTTTTGTTTGTTGAGTTTCTTCTTCTGCAACCTTGGCTTGTTATTTCTTTTACTGCTGCAAGTGTTTCCTTTTGCTTTTACATATTTTGTCAATATGACCTCGTTTGTTGCAGAAGGAACAAAAAACATCTGGCCTTCTCCAACAATCCTTAGAGAGATGTGAAGTTTTGCTGCAATGTTCACATAGAGCATAGACTTTCTTCCCTCCTGTCTTGCTGGATTCTACATCTTTGTGTTGTATTATTTCAATTTGAGACCTTCTATAGGAAGTTTTTCCTTTGTAATAGGCCTGCATAGCACCTTCAGAAGTTATTACTGACCTTGAAAGCTCTACTGTTACTCCTCCAAGTCTAAAGGTCCTTCTTTGCTCCTGAGCTTGGAGTGCACTGATTAGTTCTACCACGGAAATTTGAGAGAGGTCCTTTGAGTCCTCCAAGGAAGAGATTTTAACTTCAAACCTTTCAGGCACACTAACTAGTACTTTCTCTATAATCCTTTTATCTGGCAAGTCCTCTCCAAGCAACCTGACTTGATTCATTATCCTCATAAGTCTATCGCTGTAATCTTTAATAATCTCCGAGTCCTTTATTTTTAAAACTTCAAATTCTCTTTTTAGATTGAGAGTTTGCATGTTTCTAGTTTTAATGCTACCATTATACTCATCTCTCAACTTCTCCTAAGCTTCTTTTGGTGTCTCACATGTCATAATTCTATTAAATATAACATCAATGACTGTCGACTGGATGCATGACAGAGCCTTGTAACTTTTAGCTACTTGTTCACTATGGTTTTTTAGTTTAGCAATAGTTGGATTTGTTGGAAGAGATGGTGGATCATCCCCTTTCTTAGTGACATCCTAGAGATCATATGCCTTTAGGTATATTTTCATCATAACAAACCATTGCATATAATTCTCTCTAGAAAATTTGGGTGGAGAGATAGATGTGAAGTTTGCAAAAGCCATCTCAAATTGCTATCCTGCACCAGTTGGTTAAAAATCTCAAGTGTTTCACTCAACCTCTCGTGTGTGTCTCTTTTCCCTCACTCACCACAGGTCTTATAAGATCTTTTAGAAACTCTGATACCACTCTTAGTTCTGCCACAAACCAATAGACTAATTGTAGAGTTGCCTCTAATTGATTTGCAGATAATGAAAACAATAATAGCTGGAAGAGTAATAGTAGACAGATTATTTGGTGTTGGAACCACCCAAATAATGTATTATCATTCAAATATATAGTGTACATGGTTAGGTACAAAAGACAATTAGTCCATGTCTATGTAAGTGATTAAATCATTGACTACCTTGCCTATATTGTGACAAGTTTGCTATACTTTTTAAAAAAAGACCATGCTACTTATGGTCTATCATACTTAATTTATTTAAATAAAAAAGTATGGATGGGAAACATGATGAAGGATTTGACAGAATGAAAAAAGATAGAAGATTGACATAGAATATCCATTTGGCTATTATAAGTTCACATGATTCCAGCAATTTAAAATTTATTACAATTAACTGTAACATAATTGCAACACTCTCCTAATCAATTAGTAATGTTTAAAATCAATTTTTAATAGAGTCGTGGGATAAGCTTAAGTTATGGATGACGTTGACGATTGACACCATTAGTATATACAAGATGGTCCAAAACAAGTTCACAAGTATTGATTTTCTCTGTTGCTGCAATCTCATGCGCTCCTATTTATATTTTTCTCGCAAATTAACAATCTCATGTGAGAATCTAATAGATTGTGTGTTTGAGGCATTTTCTGCCCGAACGGAGTGGCAGTTGTGGCAAATCCAAAGTTTTGAGAGAAAACAATAGTCATAAATTGCAGAAGTTGTGAGATAGAACCAACCAACTCACCTTCATCTCTAACACCCGTAGAATTACTCGAATCAACTGTAATGCTGATGGTCATTAATTGCAGAAGCAGAATGGTTTCTAGAAAGACAAAAAAGAAAACAAAGAAAGAAAGAAATGGAAACATAATATCATGCTAAAAGCAGAAAAACAGATACAGAAATGAGCAAACCGAAACGAACCAAGGAAATTAATTTCGAGAAATCTAAATCTAACTCGAACTATCGGAACGGTGGTCAGTCATCTTCTTGTTCAAGAGTCTGGTAGAGCAGTCTCGCGTCTGTCTTGAGGAAATCTGCATGCTTCTCTGCAGCCGAAATTTGAGTCGAGCGCATATCGTACCACTTTCTCACCAGGTTCACGTCCTTGCAAACGGGTTTTCTCATCTTTTCCAGCACATCGTCTTCGAGCTCATCCAAATCCGCCGTGCATCTGAGACAGAATCCGTCAACAAAGTCGCCGCCGCCGCCAGTGCCACTGCCATTAGCACGGGCACCCGCACCACCAAGAGGGTTGTCTTCTTCTACTTGTGCAAGATCAAGAGCACCCCATATATGACGAGACAAACTCAGACACTTCTTCTCGTGCTCAGTTGGGGTTGTTCTAGGACCCTTGAAATAAGTTTCAAATTTTTTCTTCAGTCTGCACACTTTGTCGCTGAGTTGTCGCTTTGAGAGATCGAAATGGAAAGAATTCTTAATATAGAAGTAGAACTCGGTTGTGCAAGACACTGGATTCTGGTAACGTTTCATTTTTGAAAATGAAACCATTCCTTCCAACAGAGCGATTTCATCCTCCTCTTTCCATAAACGATGGTTTACAGGGTTCTGTCGTTCGGCTTCCTGGGCTGGCTCATCTTTCTCGTAATCGCTTTGGTCGCAACCATCGCACTCCCCGCTAAGCCTTCTGTGTTTCTTGATACTGATGGATGGTGGTAAACCATTGCCCTTGTTTTCGCCAGCAGACATGCCATTGTCGCCATCATCATCATCATCATCTTCTTCTTCGGTGGTAGTTGCTGGCCGCTTAAACTTCTCTTTCGTGAATAGGGATGAGGAAGAAGGCCTCCCCTTCTTGTGGCTGTCTTGAATGGCAGAGGTCAACGCTGGTTGTAATTCCATGGAATATTCAAACAAGGGAAGAGAAGCGGAGGATGGCCGATCGATCTCTACTTGGTTTAGAGCTTGGCCAATTCCCGACTTCTGCGTCTACTTGCTGTCTAGCAAATTGGTTTGTTTATTTATAGGGTAGTCAGAGAATATTTATAATATGATCGCATGATTATAAAAATTTCCCTTATTAGGGATTAATTTACGAGTTGAATAATTAAGTATTTGTGTTTACACATACCTTATATATCAGCAACCAAACCCGTAATTATTGAGGTTTTATTAATAGAAAGAGTATTATTAGTGAGGCTTGATTGCTGGACTGATTTGGCTCAGATCATTCCCGGCTGCGGTTTTACAGCGTGTTCATTGGCGTCATGTGGGATTGGCAAATTTGCTTAATGGGATTAGCAATATAATTGCCGCATGAATAGCAGTTAGGGACCAAAAAAAAAAACGAGCCTATAGCTAAAGGGAGGGAAATGTTGACCAAAATATACAATCCAAAAAAAAGAAATCATTACATAAAGAAATAAATAATTAGGGCCATTTGGTTTTGTTATTGTGATTGTAAAATTTCTTATTAGTAAATATAATTTATTATTCGATAATTGCTTATAATATTTTTAAATTAAAATAGACATTTTTGAGAAAATAAAAAAATAATCATAAAAATAAATTTTTAGTAAAATTAAATTATAATTATTTTATATAAAAAGTTATTATTTTAAAAAATTATTAAATGATGATGTACATATATATATATATATATATATATTTTTATGTGAAGGGTAGGCTCCAAATTATAATATAACTTGATTATTATAATTATATTTTTATAATCTAAATCATTATATGAAAATTAGGTATGTATCTAAATTTTTTAATATAAATAATAATTAATATTAATTATTCAAAAAAGAATTTTACATTAGGTTACTAATCAGTACTCATAATTTTTATATTAGCAGAAAATTCAGAGACAATCATGCCTAGTTTATCTCCCTCCTCTCGGTATACAGAAGCATAGAGTGTGTTTTAATATACTTTAATTCAGTCCACACTCTAAACCATTGGCTATTCGGTTCACTAGCTTTGACAAAATTTTCCAGTAATGGTACGATAATCGGAGGCAGCCAACTCGCTGAGCTTCCCAAATTTATTTTCATAGAACCGCAGGAGCTCAAACCTGCAAAGAACCGAGTCACAATGTCACATGTACATGTATGTGTGTGTGCGCGTGTGTGCGCGCGCGTGTGTATATATATGAAAGTTGAAAATTGACATGTGAAGCAGACAAGTTACCATCTTGCTGCAAACCTACCAGTATGCCAAGCACTGGAATGGTGCATACTTATCGTAAATTTCTTTGACATTCTCCTGCAGAGTACCTTTGCTGCAACTTTTTCTTGCATGCACCTGGCAACACACAAGTAAACATTATTCTGAGTGCAATGCAAGTTTGGTGAATTCATGGGGCAAGATGCAAATAGCTAATGCTCAAACCTCTCTTATGTGCCTGATGGTTTCGCTGTCCGATGGAACATCCTCGTAGAATCCAATGCACATCAGAATGTTGGCACATACAAATGGACCGAAGCCTTTGATCTTTTTCAGCTTTAGGGATACCTCCTTAAAATCTTGTGTGTCCAATGCCTCCTCAAATTTTTCGAGTTTAATTTGCCTGTTCTCAATCTTTTTAGCAAGGTCAACAATGGTTTTAGCTCGATAGCCAAGATTGCACTGTTCTTTCAGGACATCTTCAGGGACACAGGCAAGCTCACTTGAGGTCGGGAAGTTCCCACCTGATAAGGCCTTGAACGATGATTTGGTTCTTTCTTTTATACGCTTTCCATCCTTGGCCGGTATATCTCCTGCTTGCTTCCTCTTTACCCCTTTTCGTCGTCGTCGTCTTTTACGTGAAGAGAGTCCTTCACTTTCCTGTTCTGAGGTGTGAGAACCTGGGCCGTTACATAATTCTGGTTGAAGCTCACAAAGCGCTTGAGCCATGTCCAAAGCCCTTTCCCACCTATTATAATTTGAAAACGTCACCTCAGAAAATCATATCTGAGAGAAAAAGAGTGGAAGGATGAACAGATCTGAAAAGCACATGCTATAGAAATTAGAATGTTATGATACCCGAGGAGGATGAGCCAAAAATTTAGCTACAGATAGCTGGTCTAGAGTCGTGCAATGTTATGGATGCAAACAAGATTTATTACAAAATGGGCAGCTATCTCCTTGCATGGCACACCCAATTAGTTCTTTACAAAGAAAAAGACTAAAGCAACAGATTAGTGTTTCCTTGATAAGTTTATGGTCTTACATATCTATGTATTCTACTTCCCCTGTATATCTCTTTGGTCTTACATATCTATGTATTCTACTTCCCTTGTATATCTCTTTGTTTTGCGTAGCTTTTGTTAATTGAAAAGAACAGAGGGAAGAGCCATAACTGTGGTATAGAAAATGTTAATGGCCAGTTTATTCTTGCACTTCTGTATCCGAGGGAATCAAGTTCATTTTGTGTCTCCCATTTGACTTTCCAGCTAATTCTCTATTCAGAAAGGTAGTCAGAGAGCTTTTAAATCTATTTTAATTACTATTATTTGTTTAGATTGTCCAGCCATTCAAATTAATTACACGCCAAGAAAGATGGGCAGGGGGCAGGGGCAAGGGCAGAGCAACTTGGAGAGCTTACTGGCAGTTGCAAAGGAGAATAGATTTGACAGCATCTTCAAAGAGACTAGGGGATCGAAATAGGCGTCCGAAGCCCATCTCCTTCCCTTGGGAATGCATCTGCTGGAATTCCTTCACATTCCTTTCATCTTTCTCTGATATCCTTACCATTCGCCCCACTTGGTCCTAAGCATAAACTCGTTAAGGATAATCTGAGCTTGCAAAAACAAAATATAAGAACATGACAATGTACGTAGTATTACATGTACCAATATAGCTTTTTCATCGGCGTGGGAGAGCGGATGAAGAGGGTCGTGGACTTGTATGAGAAGAGAAGTGGAACCCGAAGGGTTCGAGATGGAAACGGCGACGGAGGCTTTGGAGTTTGCAAGCCTCAGAGGTCGCCTTAAGGTCTTGGTTGAAGGCAGCCAAATGTTTGGGGCCATCATGAAGAAGCCATGGTTGCACACTGCCTTTTCAAGATTGAAGCTTGGCCAACACTGCCCCAGAGGCAGTCGCAGCACCCAACATCCATCATCATCCATTATTAATTCCTTTGTATTTGTATCATCATCCGAGGAACGAGTCACACACACACAGATATATATATATATATTCCAGCAATCTTGCGATTGGTTATGGTAAGGATCTCGCAATTCATTTGGATGATTTTCAGGGAATCAACAGCAGATTATTTCCCAATTAGGCAAGTCAAATAATCAACAACGAATGCATGGTATCTATGCCATTTAGGAGCATTCTCTTGCATCATATTATTTGACTCTCTATATTCCATTGCTACCGGAATCCAATCCAGCGTAATTTTTTATTTAGTTGTGGTTTGAGGTGAGCCTGTTTTGGTTTGGTCATGCAATTGAAATCGGCTTCAATTCGTTCGCAGAAGCAGATGGCTTTCAAGGGCTCTCGGAGGCTTCTGAAGAAGCGCAAGGGACTCGATTCCACTTCTGAAAGTGTTGGCTACAATCAGGAGCATAACACTAACAATAATAATAATGAATCCAAAGAGAATAATAGAGGAGAAGGAAGAGGAGGCGGTTGTTCTGGGTCCTCCAGGGCCCACCTGGTTTCCGATTCGGAGCTCCGCTCACCGGTGGGGAGGGCAGTGCCGGTTTTCCAGGATGTCTCGCCTTCTCCTTCTCCATCTTCGGTTAAGAAGGAAAAGCGGAGAAGGATTGATAAGAAGGTGAGTTTTAGTTTGAGTATTTATAGTAATAGGAGTGTTATGGAGGAGGAGGCGGATGAAATGCCCATGCCCCACTTGGAACCACCCAAGGAAGACGCAGGAGAAGGGCCGTCCAAATCCAAATTGAAGCTTCATTCAACTGACACGCCTCAGATTACACAGCAGGGAAGAAGGTGTGGTTTCTGTGGGCGTGGCAATGATGGCAGGCCCCCTCCAAAAAAATTGGTGCAACAAGATGATGATGGTGAGAGCCAAAATGTCGCATATGGCGGCTCCTCATCAGCTTCAGAAGAAGAAGAAGAGCCTACTTTTTATGATATATGTGATGGATTTGGTGATGAACCAGGCTGGCTTGGCCATCTCTTGGGCCCTATCAATGATCGATATGGTATCCCTACAATCTGGGTTCATCAACAATGTGCTGTGTGGAGTCCAGAGGTACCCACCTAACGCAACAATCTTTAACCCCCTGCATTTGATTAGTTTTTGTAATAATTAGTTCTGCTGTTCTCTTAAAAGTCACTTATTCTTCTGCTGTCACAGTGCACTTCTTTTTGGATCTGCTAAACTATAACTGATGGTAACTGTGCTTGTGATTTTTGGAATCGAACCATCTTTCGTTGGATCTGCTAGGTTGTTGGTATCTGCCCTGCTGAAGAGGGGGAACAACTCACTAGTTCGAGAACTTGTGGTTGTGCTACTTTTTGGATCGCCCAAAGAATTAGATTGTGCGAGGCTACAGGCAGTTTGCTTTTTCCATATGATGAGATCGACTCCATCTATTTCATCGTTCTTAAACGGAACTTACATTTATACATTCTGTATTGTGGCTCCTTGGTTTCTCCCTTTTCTAAGATAATCTTTGCAGAACCTTTTTGATAACAATGGCTTTTTCTCGTCCTTTCTTCTTTATTTTTCGTTCTTTTTCGCGGAGAAAGGTGATTAAACTTTTGTGTAGGGTCTCAGTGATTTTCTTCTTTGAAATGGTTTTTATTCGTTCTGTCTGTTCCAAAGATTATCGGTTCAGCATTATAGCATCTCTTGTCTCACCATCTAGGCAAGCATATTTTTAGGAAGTAATCAATGAACTTGGCTGCTTAATTTTCTGTCTTTAATTTTGTTATTAGTGCATATGTCCTCTGTTATATCGTTACTGGGATAGCAGATTTGTTCCATAGTATGAAATTCTTCAATGGGTCTCATTTTTTCTTTGCGTGTATCTATTTCGTAGCAAGTGAACCTTCACATGTTGTGAGTTGTCTCCGCAGGTTTACTTTGCTGGTTTGGGTTGCTTAAAAAATGTCAGGGCTGAACTTTGCAGGGGAAGAGCATTAAAATGCAGCCGCTGTGGAAGGCCGGGGGCAACCATTGGATGTCGAATTGATCGTTGTCCTAAAACTTACCATTTGGTTGGTTTTTGTAATTGTTATACCAAGCATTTTTCTATTTATGTCTACAATCTTTTGGGTCTCATCCTTTCTAAATTAAAAATTGCCTCTCTGAGGACAGCCATCTGGATTGTGCTTGCATTTGCTTGTCTTCTTCCTTATGTCATTCTATGCCTTGCAGCCTTGTGCACGTATTAGTGGATGCATCTTTGATCGTCAGAAGTTTCTCATAGCATGCACAGATCACCGGCACTTCTTTCAGCCTCGTGGGAGTCGATACTCAATGCAAATGAAGAAATTCAAAGCTAAGAAAATGGAGCTAAAATTGAGGAAACTATCAACGGATGCTTGGAGAAAGGATGTTGAAGCCGAAGAGAAATGGTTAGAGAACGGTGGTGAGGATGAGGAATTTCTGAAACGGGAAAGCAAGAGGCTGCATAGAGATTTGTTGAGAATTGAGCCTGTGTATATTGGTGGAGCAGGCTTGGAAAATAGCAAGTTATTTGAGGGCTGGGAATGTGTTGCTGGGCTTCAGGATGTTATCCAATGTATGAAGGAAGTTGTAATTTTGCCACTATTGTACCCCGAATTCTTTGTTAATCTTGGGATCACACCTCCTAGGGGTGTTCTTTTGCATGGATATCCGGGAACAGGTAAAACTCTTGCTGTGCGAGCATTGATTGGTTCATGTGCCCGTGGCGATAGGCGGATTGCATATTTTGCTCGGAAAGGTGCAGACTGCTTAGGAAAGTATGTCGGGGATGCTGAACGTCAGCTAAGGCTCTTGTTTCAGGTTGCTGAGAGATGTCAGCCTTCTATAATTTTCTTTGATGAAATTGACGGTTTGGCTCCTTGTCGGACAAGGCAGCGAGATCAGACTCACAGTTCAATTGTCTCCACTTTGCTTGTTCTGATGGATGGCTTAAATTCCCGCGGTTCAGTGATAGTGATAGGTGCAACAAATCGTCCTCAGGCTGTTGATCCTGCATTACGTAGGCCAGGGAGGTTTGACCGGGAAATTTACTTTCCATTGCCATCAGTCGAGGACAGGACAGCCATCCTATCGCTCCACACACAAAGATGGCCAAAACCAATTACTGGGCCCTTACTAAAACTGATTGCTAGAAGAACTGTAGGTTTTGCTGGTGCTGATCTCCAGGCTCTTTGCACTCAAGCTGCCATTATAGCCTTGAAGAGAAATTTCCCTTTGCAAGAAATTTTATCTGCTGCTGGAGAGAGAGCTTCTGGCACCGAACGCGTTCCTCTTCCACCTTTTGCAGTGGAGGAGAGGGATTGGTTGGAGGCTTTAGCATGTGCCCCTCCTCCATGCTCTCGTAGAGAAGCAGGAATAGCTGCCCATGATTTGGTATCCTCTCCACTTCCAACCCACCTCATTCCTTGTTTTCTGCGGCCGTTAACCACCTTGCTTGTTTCCCTCTATTTTAAAGATGGCCTGTGGATGCCACCTCCCCTTTTGAGAGCCACTGAAATAGTCAAAACTGTGATTGTTTCTTCTTTGAAGAAAAGGAATCTGCCTAGCGATCGCTGGTGGTCTTATGCCAATAGTTTCCTTGAAGAATATAAGGTTGCCAAGGAAATACAGACAAAGCTTTCGTGTGCCGGAATATTATTTGGAGGAACCAGTTGTGCTAGTACTGATGCATTTGGTGATGGAACTAATGATGACGCTGTCAAATCTGAACCACTTGTGGTGCAGAATGTGAGCAGCAGTAGTTTGCCAAGAAGCATATCATTTGCATCAAGAAGGAAATCAGAACTTCGGGTATTAATTGCTGGGGATCCCAGATCTGGCCAGAGACATCTTGCTTCTTGCATTCTGCATTGTTTTGTTGGGAATGTGGAAATTCAGAAGGTTGATATAGCTGCAATTTCTGAAGAGGGGCATGGTGATATGGTGCAAGGGATAACACAAATATTAGGTATGTTGTCTTTCTCACTCGCATCAAATCGCTTGTTTGTGTGGACACCATTTGTCTGCATGGCACTCATGATTATAAATGCGGTCGTGGTGACTTCCTTTTTTTGTTCGTTACTCCACTCGCATGGCTTGTAGAACATCTGTATTCCATATTGACTGAGTTCTTTTCTTTTTTCGTATTTAGATCCTCCACTTACTGAATATTTTGAGAACCAATTCATAATTTGCTGCTCTCTCTGTCTGACTAATAATTTTATGTTCTGTTAAATCAATGTTAAGTTCTGCATCTCTAAGAAGATAACAGAGGTCTTTTCATATAATGCAGTACTTCAACCAGCTCTAATCAATGTCCAAGTTGCACTTGGATTTTGTTTTTTGTGTTATAAGTGTGTGAAATTGGATAGGGATAACTTTTTGGACATGTATACAATGAATGTCGTTGCTGTTAAACTTTATGGGTGCGTTGTGAAACGGCGAAGTTAAAGATGCATGCATGTGTCGACGAATTTTGAAACTGGGTATTTCAAATCCTAGGCTAAGCCTATGGTTGCTAATTGGAATCCCTAGTTGTTGACATGAAATCCATGGATCTTCTATCTGGGATAAGGATAGGATCACCCAATTACTTGAGATGATGAAATTATGGATCGGTATTATACATATACTTTGTTTCTGGAGATAATTTACATGTACTATTGGAGACCCGTACTTTTGAAAGGTGTTGGATTCTACCATTGAGATTATATGGGGAGTAAGAAATATATATGGTAGCAGTGGCCATGGTGACGATGATTAGTAGTGCCATGACTTTCACCCCTGTCAAATTTTGTAACACGCAGAGATGGTCATAATTTGTCAACTGATATTGTGAAAATTTATTGGACCAAGAGGATGAGATCTAATCACTGTCTTTTCAAGTGCCACCTTACATAATGCTGCCCTCTTTATGCTTGTTGTCAACAGAGGTGAACCGTCTTTGAAGAGATTCATGGGGCCATTTACCACTATGTGAGGTTTTGCAATATTGTTGTCTTTGTCAAATCGTTATGATGTTTATCGGTTCAAACAGAATTTGTACATTCTTGGAAGGATGTGTATGAATTCTTAAAGATATCTGTTGCTCTGCAGTGAAATGTGCTAATTCGCAGTCATGCATGATATTCATGCCAAGAATTGATTTGTGGGCTTTGGAGACATGTGATCGGGTTAATGGGAAGGGGGAGGCGTGTGTCGCCGACCACCAAGTTTCTGGTCGAAAAGATTCTTGTTCCATTCTTGGTCAAGTCATTGAAGGACCGAAGGACGCCCCCTTAGATCAATACAATGCAGCTGAAATGGCAGAGCCCCAAGGTGCTGCACAAAGCGCTTCTCACGCTTGGAGCTCATTTGTCGAGCAGGTGGAATCTATATCGGTGTCAACATCTTTTATAATTCTGGTAAGATGTGATCCCAGCTTTTCTAGACATTTATGCTTCATTTTCTAGCTTTTTTCCTGGGAGAATTTCGATCTTCCCAATTTTTATTTTACTTCAAATAAGTGGACCAATGGTTTAAGATTTGGTTAAAGAGAGGAGCTAATACGCCAACTTAATGCTATCGACCGTACACTTTCTTGTGTAATGTTATTGATTCGTCTAGAGATGATTTGTCTATAATCACTGACCTCTCTCAAAGACACATTTGAAATATAACTTAATGTCAATATTTTCTTTCAAGATGTCCCTTTTTTTTTTTCTTTTCCCTTCAGGCTACCTCAGAACATCCATTCCCAGATCTACCATATAGGATAAGGCAGTTCTTTGAGAGTCAAACTTCCAAGAGCACTTGTACAACTCCATTGCAACATACAATTCCCAGATTTCATGTGCATGTTGATAGAAATTTCAATCATGATGCAGTGATCAGTCTGTCTGCAGCGAAGTTATCACGGGATGTAATACAATTATACGTCCAGTTAATTTATCAAAGAGCTCACAACCATACAAATCCATCAAAAAGGAATAAAATATGCAATCCTGTTCAAGGTTGTGTTGGCAGCAAATGCCGCGATGGCAATCATGGTCCAGTTGGTGAGCTTCAACGTGGAGCACAGATTCCTTGTAGCTCTTCTTTAGAAATTTCCCTGCCCCTGACTAGTAGAATGTCAAAAGGAAAATCAAGTATGCTGTTAGAAATTTCTACATTTGGCTATCAAATGTTGTGTTGTCCTCATTTTGCCGAGCTCTGTTTGGTGACATCGAAACTGAAAGAGGGTCCTTGTGCTGGTGTTAGTAGACCTTGGAAGAGCTGGCCTTTCAAATCTTGCATTTTTCGTCCTAGCAACTCATCAGATGAGGTGGCTGTCGCTTGTTCTAGCAATAATAAAAGCAAAGACAGGTCTGGTTTAGTTAGAGGTTTAATTGCCGTTGGTTTATTGGCATACAGAGGTGTGTACAAGTCACTTAGAGAGGTCTCGTTTGAGGTGCGGAAGGTTCTTGAGCTTCTAGTGGCGCGAGTCAATGGAAAAATTCAATCAGGGAAAGACAAATATCAATATGTTCGCCTTTTGTCACAAGTTGCTTATCTGGAAGATGTGGTAAACAGCTGAGTGCATGCACTGCAGAGGTACAGTCACAAATTATCGTTAGCATGATGGTAGATTTCTCCATTACAGTTTTTTGTCTGACTAAAATGTTTTCATTTCAGTTTAGAGCTTGACGCTCAACCGAAGATGGAAAACCCCGTGTTCAGTGGTGTGGAATATCCCAATAATGATGCATGTTTAGATAATTCTGTTCAAAGTGAGGGTTGCAGTCAAAATATGTTCAATGGAAACTCCCAGGCAACTGAACGGCCACAAGGAATCACTCCTGGAAAGCTTAAAGGCATTGAATTGAGTGGAGGAGATGGGGCTATTTTTCAAGGAGAAAATTTATGTGATCCTGATCGTGAGAGGAGAGCTGTACCTTCAGAGGATGGTTACGTTTCGAAGATTTTTCTCTGTGATCATAACAAGGATGAGCATCTTCAAAGTTTAATGGTTGATAACCAAGCTGCCATTACTATGAAAAATTGGCAGATAGGGAATACTCTTTGGACCCGTAATGCAGAACCTGATAACCAAGCTGCCATTACTATGAAAAATTGGCAGATAGGGAATACTCTTTGGACCCGTAATGCAGAACCTACCATAGATCCTCTAGTTACTGATAGGCATTCTAGGTCCTTGCAGAATTCTAGTGGCTGCAGAGTCACTGAACCTGTTTTTCATTGTGAGAGTGGTCTCTGTAGTGCAGGTGAATCGGCTGGCTCTAGGTTCTATGGACTTGGAAAATTTCACTGCCAGATTAATGGATTGGAGGGTAGAACTAAACCTGATGGTGGTGCACCAGAACATAGTGACGGAATGAAAGATATCAATTCCTCTCCAGGCAAAACTAATTATGTTTCTACTGAGTCTGGGATTACATGTTTCTATCGCTGTTGCTCCAGATGCCTCGATGCCCTCCACGCTGTGGTTCTGAAAATCCTTACTTGTGAATGGCAAAAGAACAAGAGCAGCTGGACAGCAGAGCATGTTCACGTTGTTGTCTCATCACTCTCCGTGGATCTTCTTTCAGCGGTCAGAAAAGTTGATACTGCCACAAATATCAGCAAATTATTTGATGAAAGCATGAGGAATCAAACCCCCGAAATATTGTCTACGTATCCAGAATTGCATGAATGTCATTGCAATAGATCAGATAGTGTGGTTGTGCCAATGGAGTGTAGTTGTCACCGTATGGATGGATGTCTAACTGGAAAAGCAAATGCCTTCCCAGATTCCCAGATTGAGCTTGATCCAAATTTTGTTTTGAGAAATGGAATATCGGTTCCTGTAGATTCGAACAGAGATGCTTCTTTTCATTGCAAATATGAGAGTTTGTGCCTTTGTCCCCTTATACTGTCCGTGGTAATGGTGAAGCGGCCTTTTGATTGATAACATATTCACACGGCTTGGATTGCCAAGCCATGTAGTCTAGCCTTCTTGGCAGGAACCAAGTATACGATATCTTTGAAGAGGTGTACAGAATTCAAATTTTGGCCAGCTTTAGTCTGCTACCGTGTGATTTGTTACAGAAAAAATGCCTTCATATCTTGCTCTCAAGTGAAATTTCTCTGCAAAGATCAAACTCTGGCCGAGGGAAGCTACACAACATGTATCCCATGAAGGTTGATGTTGATTTCACAGCGAGTATGGCACAAGCTCTTGATTTTGTGACTACTTTCCTTGACCCCAGGTTGACTTTTTCTTCTAACACTACTCAGGTCAAACTTTTCCGCAGGATTAAAAGGCAAGTAATTACCCAACATATTCTTATTTTGACAAGAGGTCCAACAAATAAGTAGTGTATTCTGTTTGCCTTTTTTGGTACAGTTGGAATGGGGGAGAGGATTTTACTATCTTTGAAGTTTGAGGTTCAATCAATAGATTATTCTATCCTTGGGCATGGTTATCAACTTACTAATGCAACGTTCGCAATCTCAATAATAACAGGGTCCAAAAAAAATGGTCGAATTCCATTAAATGTTAGTTAATAGTAGCACAAACCTTAGGAGTGCTGGACGACCACGATCTATAAGGGTAGAAAACTAGGAGACATGCCAATTAATTAACAAGCCAATTATCAAAAATAAATAAATAACAAGCCACGACAATAAATCATCTCCAAATGCATTGGAAGTGAACATACGTATTATTCCCATTGGACTCCATGGTTGCTAATACATATAGCATCTGCCATAAGATTCATCTGGTGGGAGAGGGAGACTTTTCTTTTGCTGCATCTTGGTTGCCACTTCTCTTGACCCAAAGGTCATATAAGCTCAGTTGGCTTATTTTCTGAAGAAAAAAAAAAACCGGGGAGGGGGAGTCATACAAAATTAATACTATTTCAACAGACAAGGTCTAGAAAACAATAAAATCAAAGAGTTACAGGTTGGACGGAAATGTAGTGAAAACACTGCGCATTTTTCCAGGCACTTTGTATTCTTTACTTCTTTTCATTCAAGAACAATTATCCCTCCACCAGCCCAGACCCACTGGCAACAGAGTTGCACTCCATAATTTTTGAGTCATGGAATCAGCTATTTGTCACTGAAATGGAGGCGAAACATCATTAATATGCAAGATGGTCCCGGAAAAAAAATAATAATAAGAATCATTATTTTCTTTCATGATGAAATCTGTTCTTCCTATTTCTATTATTGCCAAAATAGCAAACTCTTAAAATGAACTCAACTCGGGTTAAGGAGCACTGTGAATTCAAGTACTTCAACTATTATAACCCCTACTTTGCAGTTTATAAGAATTGTCATCCGAACCTCATGGCCTCTGCAGATTACAGTAATTACAGGGAATGCACAGATGAATGGTAATTACAAGAACAAATTATGGGCTATTATTAAAACAGCCAAGCATGTGAGCACCTAATCGATTGTGAAGCATTTACGGGCTAAAACAGAACTGTAGTTATGGCAAATCAAGTTATTGCAAATCAAAACTCCTGACTGAAAATAGAGTTTTGAACAGAACCAATATAGATTCTCCGACAAACAACCGGAAAATCATATCTAACATGACCATAAGCAACTGAACTTGGCATTGTCTGTAGAAAACAGAGACTTACTCAAAAGCAAACATACTAAGATTAACTTCAGAAGCAAAATGGTTTCCAGGAACACTCTCAGGAATAAAACTTATCGTTTCTTCGTTTGTTTGTTTTTTTTTTTTTTTCAAAAGAAAAACAAAGGAGAACGAAAAAACATTCAAAGTGATGAGATCATTTTTTAGGAGAGAACATAGTGGAAATCTAAATGGAGTTTTAAACGCCATCATCACAAGAATCCTCCACAACATCGTCTATACTACTACTATGGTGCAGAAGTCTAGCATTTGTCTTGAGGAAATCTGCATGCTTCTCCAAAGCAGAAAGTTGAGCCAAGCGCGTCTCATTAAACTTTCTCAACAATTTCCTGTCCTTGCAGACTGGCTTTTTCATCTCTTTCACCACATCTTCTGCAGCACGAGGAAGCATCGCTTCCTCAAGTAACTCCTCCATGCACCTACGACACAGCCCATCACCTATGACACCACCAAAACCACTTAGTGACAGCTTCTTCTCTTGTTTATCAATGCTGACATTTTGGTTATTGTTTTCAATGGCAGGTGACCGCTTCAGCTTCTTCTGTTTCGAGAACTCTGTGGCACAGGAAGGAAGCTTATAGTTCTTTTGCTGGTTCTGGGTGGAAGAGGATGTTGGCTGCTCCATTTCACCAGAGATGACCGATCGAGTTTACTGTATGTCTTTGGTTTTAGCTGAGCTTGGAAACCTTCTTCTACGTGCCTTCGTTTTATATGCAACCAGTTGCCAATCAGAACAAACTTGTTGAGATATTAGAGTTCTAACAGGAGACAAAGTGAATTGAACGCAGGATTAAACACCAGTCTACTATGTAATTAAAGTTAATTAGTCTTTTTGTTCATAATAATCAGCTACAAATAATGATTATGACACGCCTTTTGTAACTTTTTTTGAAGTTCTCAAATGTAAATTAAAAGGGGAGTTGATTTTATGTTTTGACTTTATCATTCACAAATTAAAAAAGGAATTTGGTTCAGCTATGGAATCTGAATTCGCCCTAAAGGAAACAATGTAATCTGATTTATTTAGGTATGATTGCAATATTATTTCTTGCCTTATATATATGCTCGCAATCAAATCATAATTTATGGTCTAAGAAGAATCAGAATCTGGATATTATATAATATGCTAGGGAATGTTGTTACGGAGGTTTAATTGGTGGATCAATAAAAGGCACATAAATAAGTAGCCTGATGGCCGATTTGAAAAAAGAAATTGCATTATTGTAAATGATTATGAAATTTTTACTTGTTGAATATTAATTTACATGTTAACTAATTTCATGATAATTGCATATGTGTGCCTTATTTAATTATTAGCAATGAAATCATAATTGACATTTTAATAAGAGCAAGAGTAATGGTAATAAGTCTTGATTACCTCTTTCCTCCGATGTTCCCAAGAAAGGGAAAGCCTTGATTACCGGACTGATTGTACTAAGTTCATTTTTGGTTGTTATTGCGTAAGAATTATTATGATAGGAATATCACATAATTTGCCTACGTGATGATGTTAGGGCTTAGTTTACGAGTTGACTAATTAAGTCATTGCAATTTTTTTTTTTTTTTACCTTGAATACTTGGAACGAAATCGTTATTGGGTCTTGAATAACGCAAGAGTAATAAAAATAATTATTATTATTGGTTACCGTACTGATTTTACTATGACTTTGGTGCTCATCTGAGTAAATTAAATTAGGAGGAGGATTATTTTCATAATATGCTAAAAATTTTCATGGTTGTCTTAGCGTAGTGATATCAGGCCTAATGTTATGTCAATTGGAGGCTAATTATGGTTATGGCTAAAATTGAGAGATATGATATGATATGATATGTATTTAGAAGTTTGGCCTAAAATAGATAAATAAGTTGCTTAATATGGGATTAGCGATATAGTTGCCGCGTGATTAGTAGTTTGGAACCAAAACAATTCTTTAGTTTGGGACCAAAATATATGGTCCAAAAGGGGTAAAAAAAAAAAAAATTGTCAAAAGATTTAAGGCACATTTCTCTAGCAGAGCCAAGTTGACAAACCCCATGAAAAAAGGCATACCATTAATTTAGATTTTATTTCTTGCCTTAGATACTTGCAATCAAATTATTCTCGAAGGATTTAACAAGATCAAGAACAACGATAATCAATCTTGATTGCCGGATTCTAATATATGATTATTTTTCTTTTTATGTCAACTAGAGTGTATATATTTATCAACGGCTGCCAACGTAATATCAGGCCTAATGTTATGTTGGAACGGCACAAATTGAGGGATATGATATATATACTTAATTTTAAAACCATTAGCCTAAAAAAGAACAATATTGTCCCTAAAAGTCCATTTGGTTTATCCCTTAAATTCTCCAACCCTATTGCAGATGACTTCCCTTTAATTGGACCAGAGAGGTAGAATAATCGAAGTGTTCGTAAGCTAAGCTGATCTAAATACCACTTGACTATAAAATAAATAAGAAAAAAAAAAAAAAGGAAAAAAGGATCCAAGCTATAAAATTATGTAAAGTTGATTGAAAATTAGCATGACAAAGTTTCTAATGGACTCAAATGGATTTATCACAATTGAAGGTGAGCGCTGAAAGTATTAACTTATATGTCACCCCAAGCATAAGCTTCAGTTGTTCATAACTTGGTTTTGGACGTTTTAGCCATGAAATGGGGCAGGCTTCAAAGTGTAGAGCCGCCACCACCCCCCCTCCCCCCCCAACTGGGACAAACAAAGGGAGCATTTGTCATGGTTACTTCAAATGGGAGCTTCCTTCATGCAGACCCCTGCACCATCATTGATTCCCCCATGGCTCTCTAATTCCAGCAGCACAGCCACTGTGAGGCCTCTCCCTCCATCTGTAACTCTAATCCTTTCTCCATCAACTGTGGCAGCCTCTCCTCCAACACCATGGCCGCAGCCTGAGAGAGGAGTGGATAATACTCCTCTTGTTTTGGGCAATTTACCACCTCACTTGTCAGTCCCAGCTTGTGGTGAGAACCTTTTGATATGTGAGTCGGTTGAGTGCTGCCGAGAGCTAGAGGAAGGAAGCTGCCTGGAGACTAAGTAGGGTCAAAGATAGAGTCGAATATCAAGGCTCTCAGGGAAGAGGAGAGAGCTTCTCTTGATAGGATTAAGGCAGAACGCAGGGAAAAATTAGCACAACCGAGGAGGGATGCATAAACTGGCTGAGCAATGGGCTGCAAAGCATTTGCGTCCAACCAAGTTTGTTGATAAGATGCTCTGTAGACCTAGGACTATTGCTGAGCATAGTAATGGGCGGCGAAAAGACCTGTTGTATCTGGCTCCATGGGAGATGTGCTTTTCTAGTCACCTTCTCCTTGGTCTACCTTGTCGTCTGCTTTCCCAAAAATTTCTGATTGTAGTTTATTTATTTATTTATAGCATTTGCTTATGGCTTGGATTGAGTAATTGCAAGATGACATTAGTTGAACTTATACTTTTTACAATCTTTTTTTTTTTTTTTACAAATATATACTGATTGAATTATATATATATTTTTTTTTATTTTCATAAATTTCAATTCTTTTTTTACAAAATTAAAATTCAAGATCTTAAAAAATTTATATATAAATTCTAAATCATTGAGTGGCTAATATCTTGTGGGGTTTAATTGGAAAAGAAAGAATGCTCTTCATGTGTGGTAGGAAAATTCATATTTTGCTTGCGCGAACTGTTGGGCAAGACTGCAGCCGAGGAAGCCCCCAGATTTAGTTTTCGGTTTGAGCCAGTGCCCATTTCCAATTCTATTTCAAGTATCATTCTGGGCGTGCACTTACTCACCATTACAATCCTGCCAATGGGGTCCCTTCATCGAAATTGGATCTCCTAGATGGATGCAATGTGGCCCATTAAATTAGTCCGTTAGCTAAAAAATTAAAAAAAAAAGAAAAAAGAAAAATCTAGCTGATGCCACTAATTGTTTTATGATTGGCAGAATGCACTGACTATAAGGAAACTACGAAATTAAAATTTCAATCTATTTAAGCAAATGGAGAAGGCTGGCTCTCATGGGCCACGACGTGTACTTACTTGTAGTATTCTCATGGATGTTCTTTTGTAGAAATCCCCCCATTGTACCCAAAAACAAATATTTAATCTATCTCAAACATGCTTGTGTTAACTTAGTTGTGGGTAGCCTTAAAACTACTGCGAGGTATCAAAAAGAAAGTCAAAATTTACTGTCCTAGCTTACACGAGCCTGGGGTGAGAATTTATTGGTCATGAGTCCTGAACGGTCCTCTATGGTCAAGTGGTCGGTCAACAATTACACAGGCTTACTTTCACAGGCTTTGTAAAATAATATTGTTCAAAATGGGAGATCCACATTGCTTATAAATTGAGCATTTTTTAAGGATTATCTCTCTTCAAACAAAACAACAGCACAAGCTGAGTAGCATTTAACTCCAAGCAGCTGTCCAACTTAGAGAACCCGAAAAAATTCAAACGTTAACCATTGTTGGACTCTTTAACTCCAAATTATTTTCTTATCGAAAGGAAGTCCATAAGAATAGTTAACGGAGAATTGTTACTGGCCAGTTCCTCCAGACTGATGAACTCCCACCTTCCTCATGGATTGATGAACGCCCTTCTTCCAATATCTTGTGTTAGTATTTCAAGTATGAGTATATGAGTTGTGTAGTTAAAAAATCTTATATTAAAAAAGAGAAAAAAAGGAGTAAGTATCGTGTAAGTTAAAATAACTTATAAAGCTAATAATTTAAAGTTTTAAGTTAAAATGTAATATTAAATTTATTAATATATTATTTACTTAAATTATACTTAGATTTTTCTTTTATTTTGAACTTTCACATTTCCCCCACATCTTGGATTATAGCCTTAGGTAAGCATCAATCGTTGCCCTTGACCATATGTATGAGGTTCATAATAGAATTGCATTTCAATTTTTTTTTCTTCTTTCCCTAAAAGATCATTGTAGTGCACACATATATTTGCATAACTCTTAAATAACTGGGAGAGGACATCAAGCTAGCTTATGATGTATTTTGTTCTAGTTTAAATGTGACAACTAGACTTCTTTTTTCAACAAAATAACAAGTTTACTATCAATATGTTCATTGTAAAAAATATGTCACCTCCATGCTGTGTGTAAGTGTAGAAATGCTGCAGATGTTATTTACATTAGACATGCAAAAATATAGTATTGATAAATGCATGTAGATTCCTATAAAGTTTCTTTATTCAAACCAAATCAAACAAAGAGTAGAGTTATGAACAATAGAGCAAATGTTGATACAGGATGTCAAAAAGTAAAGACAACAATATATAAACGTACATGCATGTGCATTATGAAATTGCAAGCAAAGAAAAGTGTACATATTCTAGTTCAACTCATGCTTTTAAAGCAGTAATTTGTGTGTGATGTAAAGAAACACTCTATTAAAGTGCAATGAGCAAACTTAATAAGAGAATAAAGACTAGAGAAGTGGCTTTTTAACATCTAGTGTGTGGATATATGGAAAGGCTAGGGTTTTAGATACATGTTGCCTATGAATTCACTCTTAACATTAAAGTGTCATGTTCCTTATTTTTAGTTAAACTTATGTTTTGCTTTTCTTGTCTTATGCTAGCACACTGTGGTATGCATTTCTTAAATCTACAGCAAGTTGTTCTAGCCTTTTGAGTTATGCATTTATATTTTATGTAGTAGCAAAAATAAGAAATATCCTAGACATCAACTTAATGGATAAATTATTAAGAATTCATAATATTGTGCTAATGGAGGAAGACACTAAAAAAGTGTTAATATTTTAGTAAAAATTCATCAACAAAAAAGAAACTTCTACACTTGTACAACTAGACTTACCTATTAAATCCACATGTTTTAGGAATTTTCTTTTTGATGTAAGAGGAGAATGAACTATAGGGCCAAATTCACGTTTGTTTGAGAGAAGAATAAATAAATAAAACTATACATCAAACCATTGTTTTTATGTTTTAAGGCAAATACTCGTGACTCTTTGGTATGGTTGTTTTTTATTTTTTATTTTTTTAATTAGACAATAAAAAAAACTTATTTGACAAATACCTTTTATTTTTTGTTTAAAATATGCAAATACTTTTGTCTCTTAATTCTTATTTATCTTACTTTACCCTTTCTCTACTTTTCCTATTTTCTCTCCATATTTTCTTTCTATGTAAACTAATTATTAAAAAGAAAAATATTGTCAAAACAAAATTACAAAATCGAATAGACTCTTACTTTTTCTTTATGTGCATCATGCAATACAAAATCAAATTAATCATTTAATGCAAACATCTCGTTAGTCAAGTGCAAATAAACTTTCGTAAACTAACAGATAATATCATTAGTTTAATCTATGGCTTAGCTTGTCATTCTTCAAAATTGATGAGATATGACATGTCTTTTTGGTTTCTATTTCATATGTAAATATCAAGAGTATCTAAGATACTAACTCACCTAAAGAAACTCCTTAAGTACATTTTCATTGTATCCTTCCTTTGATAACTAGCTAGATATAGAAAAATTTAAGGGAATTTCCTTGAGACTCACTTCATTCCTTTGGCAAGTAAATCTTTATTTATTAGTGACACCAAAAAGCTAACACATTCTTAAACAAACTCTTACTTTTTCTTTATATGCAACATGCACCACGTAATCTAAATCCATTAATTTCCTACAAACATCTCATTAGCTAAGAGCAAATAAACTTTTGGAAATGCATTCAATTTTTTCTAAAAATGCATTAGGTTTTGTCATATGTCATTGCCAAACACAAGCTAACATGATCAACTTATGACGCTCTTATTCAATTCTCTATTAAAGGGAGATGACAAGAAACCAAAGATTTATGGTGAAGAAGCCAAAGTCCCATTAATCTTAATGTTGAAGGAATATTTGTCTATTAAATACATATAGAGTTGATTTTTCCATAAAGCACTAGATTATAATTGTATGTCAATATACTGTTAAGTTTATGAGAATCCTTAAATTTAGGTCTAATAGGTGAGTGAGCACTTTGTGAGAAACTCCATTGGCTGATTTTGATTACAATCAAATTCAGCGCGTTGCTCCATTTAACCATAGGAAACACCTTAACTTAATGAATTTGCAATTATTTAAACTTCCTTTCATGTTAGACATTTATGACATAAATAAATATGTCAACTCTATTACATAATATTGTTTGATTC
Source organism: Bruguiera hainesii (assembly GCA_023213295.1). NCBI lineage: Eukaryota > Viridiplantae > Streptophyta > Magnoliopsida > Malpighiales > Rhizophoraceae > Bruguiera > Bruguiera hainesii. The sequence goes on along the minus strand of JAHOYR010000010.1, from coordinate 1,235,512 downwards.
ATATGAAAAAAGAGAATAATATTTGGTTTAAATAAACGTAGATCAAAACCTTTTTCTCTTTTGGAAGAGGAATTATGTGAAAACCCTTTGTTGTTGTTTAAACTAGTTGATTTAAGCATATTTTAAGCAAAAAAACATCAAAAAATTAGGTGGCAAATAAAATCAAAATAATAAAAATAGTATCAAAAAAAAACATAGAAATACTATCAAGTGCATATATATCACTACAAGTTTTTAACTTTATGAATATTTTTTTTCCTTTAAATTAAAAGGGTTTAAAGAATTTTTCTTTTTCTTTTTTTTGTCTTTTTTTATCTAAATGAAATCAAATGAAAAAAAAAAATGATTAAGTCATCCTATTTGGCAAGCATCATAATATCTTGGTAAGACAAAGAAAAAAAATGTAATGCATAATATGCAAGTACTAAAAGAAAAAAACACATATAACATTCATATCCACAAAGAGATTAATAGATCAAAAGGGAAATAGAGTATTAAAAAAAAAAAGAAACAACTTTGTCAACCTTTATCTTAGATTTTTTTGTTGAAACACTATTAATTATAGTGAGAATGCATTCCCATGTCTCAATAAGCCATCCTTTGGGTAGTCTATACATTAGCCCATCAAAGTCATAACTCTCTCTTTTTACATTATTTCATTTGTTTATCTTGTTCTTGGTTTTGGATAGAGGTGGTGAGGGTAATGCAAGTATTTGAGACTAGGGTTCAGCATGTATCACTTGATTATCATCATCATTAATAACATACACATCTATGTTTTCATTAGTCTTCTTTGGCAGTGGGTTCATTAGCAACAGTTAAGAAACAAGCACTACATAGAGTACTAGTGTATTTGCATGCACATTAACCTAAGGGATTGGTAGGAGTGGTAGCTATGGTAGTAGTGATTTGTTCTTTCTTGGTCTTCCAACTTTCTTTTTGTTAGCCAAGCTACCTTCTATGTTTGCTCTTTGTACACAAACAAGAATAGGTTTCAAAGAATTGAGTTACTAAAGTGAAAGTGTACAGAGGTTATTTTATCAACCTATGAAGAGAGTTAGAATATGAGACTCTTTTTGAATTATCAGTAATGCAAAAGGACTAGTGCGACATGCCATTAGTGAAAAAAAAAAGTGTAAAAATGGGAATCAATTTTGAAGACTTAGGACAAAATTTTATGGTGAAAATTTAATATGGATATTATAATATCTAAGAAACTCACTTCCAAGATAAGTACATGTATTTGCTTTGAATTATTATCTTCTATAGTGTAAGGTGTATTTAATATATAAAATAACAATTAAGACATTGATCTTGTATTATATTTTACACACTTTAATTAAATTTATTTTTATATTTTAGTTTGAAATAAATAAAGAGGTTGATATTCATATATAGAATTTAAGAAATTCATCAAATGATTGGTTCAATACATATATGATTAAATTTTCAGAATATATAATAATTTAAAAGGTGAAAATTTGAAATATATTTTTAATTGAAATTAACTAACACTAACTTGTTTCAAATTTCCATGATTATAAAAAAAATAAAAAAATAAAATTGAAGTTGTCGAAGTGTATATAGTTTGAACATTTTACCAACCACTCCAAAATAATACTCAATTAGCTTCATTTTGTTCTTTATTCAAATCAAACAACATCTTCCTTTCACAAAAGGAAGATGTTGTTTGATTTGAATTAAGAACAAAATGAAGCCATTAAAATCAAAATTGGCAACCAATCTGTAATAATCATCTTCAAATATTTTGTCTTTCACAACAAGATAAAGTATTTTAAAATTAAATATTATTTTATTAGAGAGGCATAACAAGAAGGAAATGTAAGGCTAATTCACTGTAATATAAAAGAGTAGGTTGCAGATATTTTGACCAAATTCTTAATTAAAAGCAAATTTAAGTACCCAAAGATGGAAATGGGCATGAACATCATGAAATTTAAGGATAAATATTAGAAAACTTAATTTCCTTGTTGTTCAAAGTTTAAATTGAAATTGAAGAAGTGCAATCTTTTCGTTATTGTGCAAATTGAGTACCAAACGAGAAAAGTCATTAAGATGAGGTTTCAAAGACTTGTTATGGTTTGATTATATCTAGTTGCTTTTGTATTGTTAAAATCTAAAAAATAGGTTAAGGATTAACTAAGTTAGTTAGTCATATACATTTGTGGGAGTAGTTAGCTTTTCTGTTCTTGCAGACTTGATTTGCAGTAATTTAGAGGCAAGTTGCCTCTATAACTCCCTTGTTGTTTTGGTTAAATGAAACCAATCATACTTTGCATAATGATTGTCCTTATATTGTAAAAGTGAAAACCTCCATGAAAAGGAGGATAGTCAATCCGAAAGATTGAATTCTTCTAAATGCCTAAAACCTGATTTCTGCAAATTTGCATTGTTTCCCATTTTCTCCAACTGAGTTTGTTGTTTCCTTCATTTACAAATTTGGATAATAAAAGTAAGGATGAACCCATGAGTAGAGGAGAGGAGAGGAGATGATTCATACCTGAACGACGGATTGGAAATTGCACAGCTCTCTTGTGCTTTCTCCTTGGTCCCAACACTAACACTAAGACTCGGAGAGTGACTCTCCGACGCCTAACACCTATATCCCTAGTTATTTATACAGTAAAGAAATCTTCACCCCTTTGCCCCTTTACCATTTACCCTTTTGTATGATATTACAAACTGACATTTCCCATTCTATCATCTAATAATGTCCCGTAAAACTCTGATAAAGATGGCTCTAAGTTCACCCAAGCTTTCCATTGACATCGGACTTTGCACTTTTTGGCAACCTACTGGTTTTAACAACGCGTAGTTTTATGGTATACGTTATTCCCAAAATAAGTACTAAATTGATTATCAACCACATATTTATTTGATAACTTGTTCCATGATTCAATGAAACTCAACAGTGTAAAAGGTGCATTGCGAGCCAACTTGACTCACATCGAAAACAATGTGTGTTTTAGCCCATGGAAATATATATGAGAGAAGGCGATATATCGTTGGAGAAAAAGTGGACTTTGTCTAGAGGAATACCATGTTATTAATAGTTTAATTAATTAAAGGCATGAAAGACTAATAAAAAGATTTGGATTGAAATTCATGGAAATATATCTAATAATTGTCAACTTATCATATTGTGCATAAACTAACTTGGCAACATATTCAATTATAAATTTACCTTTTCATATTCCTTTTAATCTTGCTTATTCTTTTTTAATTTGTAAGAACTAAGAGACAATCGTCTATATTGTCTTTCTCTTTTTATTTTTTATTTTTTTAAAAGTACTTTAAAATCTACATATGTACTAATATTCATTTAATTTTTATTCTCTTTAGAATTATTATATATAAAACATTTTGTCCTATCACAAAATGACCATTCAAAGGGTGATTCATGAATATATCTTTTTAAATCTAATAGATGTAATAAACAAACTCATTAAATGAACTATGAAGAACTGACGTCAACTCCAATTATACATATTACTCGAAGTTTCAAGTTAGTCATTTACTGGAAGCTGTTAGGTCAGCCAATTCAATAATTTAAAATTTTGAGTGAGGACAAGAAAAAATTTTGAGTGGGAACAAAATTTTTAATTCTGTTCAATTTAATACATATAAATACAAGTTTTTACTCACAATTGTGCGATATTTAGTTTTTCCTTCATCCTTCGTAAAAGTTAAATCAACTTTCTTCTCTTGTACGGTGAAGAGAGAGTGGAGTATAATGAAAAATTCAAGAGAAATTAATTAAAAAAATAAAATATTATATAATATTTGAAAAAAAATATAAGTAAATTAAATATCTTTCACTTTTATGGTTAATTTTCTTTATATACAATTTAATATCCTAAATAGATAATTATAATTAATTTAATTTAATAGTTACAATCAAAATTCTAAAAAATTTTATAAAAATTTCTACAATTTTACTTAATTAAGAGAATTTCAAAATATTATGAAATGTTTTAGAGTTTCACTAACATTTTCATCTTTCAAGGTTTTACTAGATTCATCTAGAACCTTTTAGAACATTTCACTCTCTCTCACCTAATTTATCAACACCCCCATTAAGTCCTCGTAATCTTAGAGCAATTGTCAAAATTGTCACAAATTTTTCTTACTCTCCCATGTTGTTTGGCTCTCGAGTATCCCCTTCTATTTAATTAAATATTGCGTATTTTATTTAGGGGTGTACCACCTTTTCGGACAATATATAGTGCCCCAGTAGTAATAATGTGCCTCCCATCATATCCGTGCCAATTATTATCATTATTATTATTATTATTATTTTACTTTAGGTCAGGTTGTGTTCTAATTTTTTGAAAAAGATAACAATTATTTTTTATATCCTATTTTGACTGAGAAAGTAACCGAAAGGAGAGATTTAAAAACAATTATAATACGATTATGGGATAATATATATACTTGCTGTCTTGCTATTTTATAAGGAAATTATTCCCCATAAATGATTTGTTTCCAGCTTTACCTTGTTCTATCCTTTAAGAAAATTATTATTCATAATTGTGAATGATAACTCTCCGATATGATTTGTTCCCATATTCAATTTGCTCCGTTCATTCATTACGAAGAATTATATATATTATATATAGAGTTCAGGATCGTTATATCATACATAGTTTTATCGTCATCGAATTTCAACCCATCAGAATTGAACGCTGCTATGGCTTTGGCAAATAGACGGGTTGGCCCCATGCTGATGGCTACCATTGTGTGTTTGAGCTTTGTCACCATATGTGGCCGCAGCATGAATGGCGATGAAGATAGACATGTGGTGTCTCCGGACTTGGAAGATGAAGAGGCAGAGTTGGAAAGACAACTGAACACCATGAACAAGACTCCAGTTAAAACTATTTGGGTATTATTGATTTTTTGTTTTTCTCATCCATTTTTTTTCTTCACATATTCCCTTCATTTTTATTATTATTATTTTTTTATTTTTAGTTAAGCATGGATTGATTTTCATATACAGACAGATTATGGAGACATTATTGACTGCATTGATATTTACAAGCAACCAGCTTTCGATCATCCTCTCTTAAAGAATCACAAGATTCAGGTATTAGTCTACTCTATACACTTATCTTCTGTAGCATAAACATAACATCCTAACGTAAGGTTACTCCATAATTATATGCATTTAATGCTTTGTTCTTTTTTTTTTTTTTTTCCTGCTCTTTTTGCAGAGGAGACCGAGCAATGGTTTTCTAGGAGGGACAATCTGGGGGAAGAAGACTAATTCATCAATTTCTAAAAACCCAAATCTCACATCTAAAAGATGTCCACAACATACTGTTCCTATCCGTAGAATGACAAGAGAAGGTCTGAAAAGATACAGAGCTTTTATGCAACTTTCCTCTTTCCACCCACTTTCAGCAAACTCCCCGGGTAACCATGTGAGTACGTCTTGATCGTTCTTCTTGTCAATTTCTAATTGAAACTAGGGGATGTATTTGGTTGGACCAACATGTCTTCTTTATGCCATTATTTTTGTTCATACAACTATACAAGGCTTGATCATCTTAATTTAGGTGTTAATAAAAACCAAAAACTATGAAATATCAACCCAATAATTAATTAGTTTAGAAAATTGTAACACATATGATGCAATGTTATAGATATCCAATCATCAAATGACTCTGGTAAAAACGTCTAAAATTGATCACAGCAATATTTCTTATCACTTTTCTCCAAATCCACCCACAAAAAGAAGGAAGGAAAAAAAAAAAAAGAAAAAAGAAAAGTGCACAACTACGCACAATTACTTCTTTTTTTTTTCTTTTTCTTAATTGGCTCCAATCATACTCAAACTCGATATGACGACTTGAATGCCACTTAAGGCTTAACTGACAATTTCTAATCTTGGGACAAATTTTTCTTCTATGTACGCAGTTTGCACTTCTCGATGTAAAATCACTTACAGGTCAAATGCTTTATGGAGCATCAACAGATATTGACGCTTGTAATCCTAAAGTCGACCGTGATGATCAAGTAAGCACGGCTCAGATCTATGTTCAAGGAGGTCCTCTAGACGTGGTCAATTCCATACAGTCTGGGTGGATAGTAAGTAAATTAACCCTACTCAATTTCATTCGCTATAACAATACGTGTTGTTTTAATTTGGTATTCATATCTAAACGATTTGAAAACGATGAATTGTTGATATTTGGAAATCTCAAATTTGGGAAATTTAAATGGACCAATTTAAGCTTTAATATCTTCAACTGATGAACAGGTTCACGTAGGGCTGTATGGAGATGCTCGTACTCGTTTTTTCACATACTGGACTGTAAGTTAATTCTACCTCCTGGGGAAAGGTCATGGTTCAATTTTGATTCTTCCTCAAATTCCCATAAAATATTTGATTTAATTTTAATGCAAGACAAAAGCTTCCTAGGTTAAGTTTCTCTTACAATGCAGCGGTGTGCATGAAGAACACCACAGTAACTTGCAAGAAAAGAATTAAAATTCCCCAGACTCTCGAAATAGAAATACCCAAAATTTAAAAAGTCCATCTTATAATTATAAATGATGGAAGTTCTTATGTTTCTAATTGAGCATACATCTTCATTTTCGAGCTTTACGATGTCTTGGAACTTTGATTATCTTCATTGTTTTTATAGACAGAAGATCTCACTGGACACGAATCTCTAGTCCATTTGTTTCTATTAACCCCAATATTATACTAAAGAAACGAAAAAAAAAAAAAACACAAGTAGGGTTTCTTTCCATTTCAATGAGCCCAACTGCATTGGAGAATAACATGTTGATTGTTTTAACTGAGTCAGTTCAATTGACTCTGGCTAGCACTCGAGATCAAGACCTTCGAGTGGCTTTAATACATTGTACCGAAATATAAGATAAATATAGAATAATGCTCCAATGGTAGTACTCGTAACTTTGATATATTTTTTGCGAACAGGGAAATAATACTCGTAACGGGTGCTTTGATGTTCGTTGTCCGGGTTTTGTGCAAGTAAGCCGCGACTATTCTCTTGGGGAACCTTTGGACAACATCACCATTTACGGCCAACCTCCATTTGTCATGACGGTGGAAATTTCTCAGGTTTAAACACAATATGTTTACGTTTTGAGTGCACAACAAGATCATTACCCTTGAGTGGCCATTTGTTTTTTTTTTTTTTTTTTTTTAAATAAATTGTTTTCCTCATGTAAGTGCATATGTTTATGTTGTTCTTGTTTCTCAGGATCCCATTACAAAACATTGGTGGCTTTACTTCACCGGTAAGAGGATAGCACTCGGTTATTGGCCAATCAATCTATTTCCCTACTTGTCAGATGGTGCGACGACGATAAGTTTCGGAGGTCGAACTGGTAGCACAGTTGGCAAAACCAGTCCCCAGATGGGAAACGGAAACTTCCCAGATGCCAATTATTACCATACCTGTTTCTTCAACAATATCAACGTGACAACAAGGCATCAGCCCGGCTTGGTTGATCTTCAAAGAGTCTCACCCCCTCGTCCTGACTTAGGGAGAACTAGAAATGTCGACATCCCAAGCTGCTATAACTTGGAACAGCTTCCATCTGATTCAAAACTAGGGTTTGACATTCTGTTTGGAGGCCCCGGAGGCGACTGTGGAAGTTAATATCTATCCTATTTTATGGGTTTAATACGCAAATAAATTTTTATTTTTATGTATTTTAACAAATATATCGTTGCCTTCAAAGAGTAATATTTTGATAATTAAATAATTTTTTTTTTTTTAATAACAAGCCTCTTCCATGATTAACTTAATCAAAACAAAAATTGTTAAACCATAAGGGTATGGTATGCGGATGTAAAATCTTAGTGGGGTGGCATGACATACGACATGTTAGTTGGCGTTTTGTATTGTCTTTCTTTGCAACCTTGTCTTGTTTGTAATCTTTTAGTTGTCTTCGCAACTTTGTCTCCATTTACATAAACTTATAACTAAGTAATAATTATCATCTATTCATGCACTCAACTAAAAGAGAATATACAATCAAGAAAACAGAAGCAAAGAGGGAAAGGGAGAGGGGGGGGAGTATTTAAACAACTCAAAAGCCCTAACTCCGACCCGATGCAACTCACGTTGATTGAATAAAGTCAATAAACCCTAGCAATAACTTATCGTTAACTTAATTAGTTATTCTAATTTTTTGACAAGTAATTTATGAAGTTAACTGTTATACATTCGCTCCCCTACAAATCAAATGTTTTGGGGTTGACTAATTTTTTTTTTAAAATTAAATTAACTTATCCTAATTCTCATGTACCCAAGGAAAAGTTAAAATTCTCTTTTCTTTAAGTTAGATGTAAAATGGTTTAATGTAAAGAAAACAAAAGTTGTAGCTTGAAATTAAGATTATAATTTAAAATTAGAAACTCAAAGGAACAAATCCACTGGAAAAAAAAGGGGGGGCACTTTGGGACAGGACTACATGCTATTGAAATGTGGCATAAAGATTTTTCTATTAATTACTTTTGCTAGGCAAGGATGTTCTAATGTTGTTGTTTTGTGTTGAAAAGTTTGTTTACAAGAGAATTGAATTTACATATGAAATGCAAAAAATGAGTTTGGCATATCAAAGATTTCTTACATATATCCACTAGATTGGTTCTTGAAATACACTTCTGATGTCATTGTGGATGTTTGATTCTACTTGTGTTTTTTATTGTCCCAAGCAAAGAAAACCACACAACCAATAATTTTTTAGTCCCTAATTCACAATGAAGAAATAGAGAAAAATACAAATTTTTCTAAGTAACTAGGAACCATAATTAGAAATGGAAGAAATGACTTAAAATCTTAAAACTTAAGAATGAAAGGTGTAACGTAAAATTTTAAAAACTTAAATTCAAGAAACATTTTAATAGAATACAGTTATCATATAATTCTTCATCTTTTATAACATTTGTAATTAAGATATATATTTTTACATTATATTAACTAGTTATGTGTTTAATTGTAACATAAATCACTATACACAACTTTTCATCTTCTTTACCATAATGTTTATAACGCTCATAGATGGGGTCATTAAGCAACAATAAACAATGTAGAAATCATTTAAAACATAGATTGTATATGCTCAAATCATCTTCTCAATTATGTGCAATAAATCAATTGATTATCATTCCTACTTCTGTGGTAGTGAATTGACCTAGTGATTTCATTTTTTTTTTGTCTAATAACTCCAATTATAGAATAAATGCAATAACACATTGAGGTCGCCACTAATATCAATATCATGCTTCATTTATGCAAGGATGAAGTAGTCAAAATGAAGTTCCCTCAAGCTAGTATCTACTTTCTTTCACAGTTAATTTTCTATAGTTTAATTCACAATCTCAAAGGCTATTCTACAACACTATCATCAATATAATGGTAAAACTAGTAGTAACAAAATCATTGCATGCTAATGTTAAGAATAGTAAAAATATTTATTTAATAAATACATAACAAAAATTGTAATTTTAAAAATAATTCCTAAAAACGAGTTAGTAATTTATTAATTATAATTACAAAAATTAGTCTAAAAGATAAAATTATTACCAACATATTATTAATTTCTTTTCTTTTAACACTTTCAATAAGTTGTCATAAATTAGTATATTCTTGATTCCTCTTCTTTTAACACTTTTGGAAAGGTATCGTAAATTACATTATTTAAACTTTGTGACTATAATAGTGATTCACACAAATAATTGAAAACAATTCTCTAAACTTTTTTTAAGAGAGAGAAGTTAAAGATTAATATTATTGTACTACATTGAATGTTGTTTTGGTGAGCTAATTAAAGGAGTATATGTAGAGATTTTGACTTTTAAACCCTAATTAAGATATTTGTGTTAATTTTTTATAAATTGTACTTGGTCTTTGTATTATCAACTATCTCATATTTGGCTTCAAAAATTGCTTAAATTGGCCTCAAAAGTTTCTTAAATATTTTAATCAAATTCACTTTCATATTTATTTTATATTTTCACAATTATTCTTATATATATGACCTATTAAAATCCTAATATTTTAACAATGAATATAAATTGTAATTTAAAGGATTATATAAATTAAATTTTTTTAATTTATCATTAATTTATCAATTAATAAATTCATATTTATTGATATCTCTTTAATATACAATCTATCAATAAAATTTAATCATTTTATCATACTAATATTTTAATTTGATATAAAATATAAAATTATTATTTATTTTATTTGTCTAATTATATTATTTGTTAAATACAAGTCATTGATTTTATAAATAAAATCATAATATTTTATAAATACTCATTTTACCTTAACCAAAAAATTTTCTGAATCAATATCTATTGAGGACAACAAAATATTCTCCTATGATTATTTTATGACGATAAATTTTTTATTAATTACTCAATTATCTATATATAATTTAAATTATATTCAATGCAAACCCTTACAAGCGATCTTTAATCCTTGATTAGAATAACTTAAAAGTTAGATCAAAATATAATAATTCTTATATGAGATAATTTAGTCATATTTTGTTTAAAGATCACTTATACGATTGTCACATAAATAATTTTACAGACAAATAAATAGTTTTTCATTTGAAAATTTTGATATTAGGTCAATTTAATAAACTTATTTATCTAACAAGTACTTACATATTTGTTCAAGTATCTCTATTTTTTAATTTATGACATTGACTACTTTTTTATAAGAAAGGAGTATAAATATGTGTTAATCTTACAATTCTATCAATATCCAATTTCAATAATATATTGACTAGAAATATTTAAAAATAATATTTTAATATAATAAATATCTTATAATTATAACTCAATTATAATTATCTTTATAAAGTATATTTATTCTATTAATTTAATTTTTAGAATTTATTAATAATTGTATTATTTATATAAATAATATTAAAAATAAAAAATATATTTACTAATAAAACTGCATGTATAAAATATGTGTTTAAATAACAATCAACACATTCATTATTAAGTCACATACTAACAAATAAAGGTCTATCTTATAGTGTAATAAGAAGCCATTTAACTTTTGATAGTCCATAAACATGTGAAAGATATAACTTTTTTTGATAGATAATATTTACATTATTTTGAAGGATCTTTGAGGTTCTGATCTGCAGATCCTTTCTTAACCAACACTAACTCTAGAGAGCAATAACTTGATCAAATTCTCCAAATTACTGTTGAAGTATTGCAAATGCAGGAAACGCAAAAGTAAAATATGAACAAATACAGATGTGACAAGTCGAAAATTTAACGAGTGATATGTTTTTGACACCACCAGTATGGATTGATCAAGTAGCTTCAAGGGGCAGATGTACCTTATATTGAAGGGAAGCATGTGTTCACACTGATGTTTTTTCATATGTTAGGCATATAAATTTAACGAGTTTTGTAACCACACAAAATTATTTTTTTTCCTCCACTTATTTTTGTACTGCACTTAATTAGTTTTTCCTCTTATTCTTGTTTTAATTGAATTTGAACTTCTATCTATTTAAAAAAAAAAAACTTAAAATTTACGGTAAATATAGGAAAAATTCCAAAAAAAACTGTAATTAATCAACAATGTTCATTAAATTCTAACCATGCATTTTATTTGAAAAAGTTACTATTATGAGACAAGATAAAATTACATAAATTAAATATGGTATTCCTTGGAAAGGAAAAAATGAAGGAAAACGTTTTAGTTGGGAGCAAAGGGAGGGGGAGGGAGAGAGGGGGGGAGGATAACATTTTCTATATTTCACAAAATATAGAAAAGTGTTTTATAGCAGACTCTAGTGTTATAACCAAACAATTAAAAATAATTCATTTTTACAAAAAATAATTGTCACAAAATTTCCTATAAACAAATAAATCCTTGATTTTGCATATCTCTTCTTGCTGCATAGTATGTATTGATTGTTTTTGTTGCTATACTTTTCTTTTGGCTCTCCTAAAAACTTACTTTTTGGCTTCTACTATTTGCACTCTTGGAATTTCAACATTTCTGAAGAAGGCAATATATAGTAAAGCCGAAGTTATCTATATATATATATATATATACAGGAAACCAAGATTGAGGAAAACACACTTAATCTAATTAGTAATCCGATTACCTTTGTTTACGGATCAATTTAGTTTAATTGTACACAAACTAATTTTAAAATAGTATAAATCTGAATTATTTACAATTATCCTTTCTAAAATAGTTAATATTCCACTAAATTTATGATTATAACCCTTAGGTATACTCCCAAGGATTAAAATTGTAAATTTAATAACATATCTATATCTATAACTATATATATATATATATATATATATATATGAGTATTTGAGATGTTCTTATAACTCCAACCCAAATCAAAAATTTTAATCAGAAGTGTATTATTATTTCTTAACAATGTCTTATTTTCATTGATTTGTTATAACCTATTGTCATTTTTTCATGAATTAGTGTATTAGATTTTGAATTATGTATGAATTTAATTTATAACATTTATTTTGTTAGGGTTGCAATAGGGGGGCAAAAATAATATGGTTCCCCCCCCAAGCGAATGTGTAGCGGGAGGGTTGGCTGCCGGTTGGTTCCAACACCATGCCTGGTAGCAAAGTTCCGAACCTGAACCGGACCTGACCCGGACAAGGGTTGGATTTTCCAGATCATCGATCTGACAATTTGGTCAACGGTTGAATTGGTAGATAAATTTTTTTAAAAAAAAATAATTAATATCTTTTATATGATATAAAAGTAAATAAATTGTTATTAAAATAAATTTTAATTATATGTATATATACAAGTAATATCAATAAAATAATATAATTATACATATTTTTTTAAGTTTTCTAAACTAAAAGTAAGAAAGTTTTAATAAAAATTATTAATTATCTCCGTAAATTTTTTTAGCCCATTTGCTTTCAAAATTATGTCACCAATTTTTTTTTCGCACTCAATTTCTTTTAAAGTTATCCCTATAAAAGAATGAAGAGACCACTTAAAATTTTCAAAACACGAGAATTCACAAAAAAAATAATTATATTTTCTATTATTTAAAAAAATATTACTATAAAGAAATATTTATTAAAAATATATAATAAACATAAAAAAGAAAATAAATTTTTTATTTTTAATTTCATTTATTTGTAATAAAATATATATATATATATATATATATATATATATATATATATATAATCCATTGAATTTTGTATATCTCTTATGTGTCTCAATAAGTGTTATTAATTAGTATTTCAAAAGAATTAATATTATTTTTTATTTTTTATATACTTGTTATTTTTGCTATATTTGTGTGTGTGTGTGTGTGTGTGTGTGTGTGTGTGTTCTCTAAGGCGCCGAGTGCTGGTCTAGAATCCATTTCGTTTAAGTTTCGAGCTGACCCAACTTGGAACCATGCTCATTCTAGTAAAGTCTCTCAAAATTATTCAAACCATTCGGTAATATTTGACAATAATTTTCGTACCTCGCGCAAGTATTCAAGACATAAGTCGGGTGATTTTCTTTGATTCTTGAAACCCCTTTTAATTAATATGTATTAAACTTTGTTGTTGGGAATTTTTATTTTATTTTTTAATTTGCTTGTCATGTTGAAACAGATCATGACTAATAAGAATCAAAAACAAATATGGACGTAGGAGAAGATGATGCAATGCAACACAGGGCTGAGTGTTGCCACCTCCAGTCCACAATGCCAATTGCTTGTCATGCCATTGCCAACCAAAAAACCAATCTCCTTGAAACTCGTAACCTCAGGCTGCCAAATAAAAGCCATCTATTATTAATTGGACCTGGTCTCTCTCTCTCTCTCTCTCTCACCATTTATAGGTCCAATTTTCCCCCTACCGCCTCCAACATAAGCATTCTTTTTCTCCTTCCACATTCCACAACTGATGTCCATCTCTCTCTCTCTCTCTCTTTTCTCTCTGAATTACTACGTGCGTCCCATATGGAGCACCCCCTTTATTCTCTGAAAAAACACAGCTAAATTTTCAATGATAACCATAACCTCCGAGGCACCACATCCTGAAATTGTTTAGAGAGAGACATTTTCTGCCTCGAAATTGTTTTCATGGAAGGTCACAGCCAATGAGGCAGCCTGGCTGCCTACCAATCAACAACCCTTTGTTTTGTATTTGTTTTTGTTCTTGTTCTTGTTTTTGATTCCTTGGATTACATATAAACACAGTACTAAACATCCCATGATCTATGGAAATGCAGCAAAGTCCTAGAGAGAGGTACATTTCAATGCACACGTTGTACAAAAACAATGCCAACAATCATGCATTAAAGGCTTAGAGCTGGGAAGGAAAGGAAAGGAGAAAAACAAAAGCAACTGCCATTTAAAAGTTGGAGGAAATTTTAGTTGAACTTAAATGGCATCTCTATCTTCTCAACCATCAAAGAAAGGAATGCGCAGCCCGGGGGATTCAAACAACTCCCAGGGAGGAAGCCGTAATTCGAGTGGACAAACTGTGAAGTTTGCAAGAAGAACTTCAAGTGGACGCTACGTTAGCCTTTCAAGAGATGATCTTGATATGTCAGGCGAGTTTTCAGCTGACTACATGAACTACACGGTGCACATACCATCAACACCAGACAATCAGCCAATGGACTCGTCTGTGGCCGTGAAGGCCGAAGAACAGTACGTCGCGAATTCCCTGTTTACGGGTGGATTCAATAGCGTTACACGTGCGCATCTCATGGATAAGGTGATAGAATCAGAGGTGACACATCCTCAGATGGCTGGAGCCAAAGGGTCTTCATGTTCCATGCCTGCTTGTGATGGCAAGGTCATGAAGGATGAAAGAGGAAAGGATGTCAACCCTTGTGAATGCAGGTATATGCAATACATGTTTTGATTCGGACCACATTCATCGTGTATCAACACAAATTATAATGCTTAATTAGTTAGTCTCCAATGTGGTTCGTTCTTGTGCTTTTCAGGTTCAAAATTTGCAGAGATTGTTACATGGAAGCCCAAAAAGAAACAGGGTTGTGTCCAGGTTGCAAAGAGCCATACAAAATAGGAGATTATGATGATGAAGTACCAGATTTTTCTAATGGGGCATTACCATTGCCAGCACCAAATAATAAAGACAATCGTAACAACATGACAATGATGAAGAGGAACCAAACAGGAGAGTTCGATCACAACAGGTGGTTGTTTGAAACTCAAGGAACTTATGGTTATGGCAATGCCTTTTGGCCCCAGGACGATATTTATGGAGATGATGGAGATGAAGGCCTCCGGGGTGGCGTGCTAGAAAACATGGATAAGCCGTGGAAGCCGCTCAGCCGCAAAATACCAATCCCAGCAGCCATCATCAGTCCTTACAGGTATCATTTTTGTTTACAACACATGAATACTTAACTTTGGTCACCTTTGCGAAATCTGTTCCTTCTCTGCTCTAAATTCGTAAGACTTGGACATGAAATGATTCCACAACTTTGCAAAAACTGATGATGTTGGAATTTAGAAGGGAGGGGGAAGACCAGAATTGTCTATGAAAAAAAAAGAGAGAAAAAAAAAAAGAAAAAAAAATTGTGAAAATTTGTTTATAAATGACAACAGAATAATCAGATAACTGTGGCATCCATGCAGGTTACTGGTTCTGGTCCGACTGGTGATTATGGGGTTCTTCTTGCACTGGAGACTGGTGAATCCAAATGAGGATGCAAGATGGCTGTGGGCAATGTCAGTGGTGTGTGAGGTATGGTTTGCCTTCTCCTGGGTACTAGATCAGGTTCCAAAGCTTTGCCCCGTGAACCGTTCCACCGACCTTGAGGTCCTCCGAGACAAGTTTGAAATGCCATCACCATCCAATCCCACTGGGCGCTCTGATCTGCCTGGTGTGGACCTCTTTGTGTCTACAGCTGATCCTGAAAAAGAGCCTCCCCTTGTGACAGCAAACACAATCCTTTCAATCTTAGCAGTTGATTACCCTGTAGAAAAGTTGGCCTGCTACACATCAGATGATGGTGGTGCGCTCCTCACTTTTGAGGCAATGGCTGAAGCTGCGAGCTTTGCTGATTTGTGGGTTCCATTCTGCCGGAAACATAATATTGAGCCACGGAATCCCGAAACATACTTCAGCCTTAAAGTTGACCCAACCAAGAACAAGAGCAGGCCCGACTTTGTCAAGGACAGAAGACGAATGAAGAGGGAGTATGACGAGTTCAAGGTGAGGATCAACGGGCTTCCAGACTCAATCAGAAGGAGATCAGATGCTTTTAATGCAAGGGAGGAAATGAAGACGATGAAACACATGAGGGAGAGTGCCGGTGATCCTATGGAGCCAATAAAGGTGCAGAAGGCCACATGGATGGCTGATGGCACCCATTGGCCAGGAACTTGGAGCATACCTGCTGCTGAACATTCCAAAGGTGATCATGCCGGAATTCTTCAGGTAGTTCAGTTGTTCGCTGTCTATCTATACTGTATAAGTACGAGAACAACGCCGATGATTCATCAATATGTATTGGCATATGCAGGTGATGCTGAAGCCCCCTAGCCCTGACCCGCTGCTAGGAGGTGTGGACGAAAAGATCATAGACTTCACAGATGTGGACATACGGCTGCCCATGTTTGTGTATGTATCTCGTGAAAAGAGGCCAGGCTATGACCATAACAAAAAAGCTGGGGCCATGAATGCCCTGGTTAGAGCATCCGCCGTTCTGTCCAACGGTCCATTCATTCTCAATCTGGACTGTGATCACTACATCTACAATTGCAAAGCTATACGGGAAGGAATGTGCTTTATGATGGACAGAGGTGGCGAGAATATCTGCTACATTCAGTTCCCTCAGAGGTTTGAAGGCATTGATCCTTCTGATAGATACGCTAATCGCAATACTGTGTTCTTTGATGGTAATATGCGTGCCCTTGATGGTGTGCAGGTAATTAAATTCCACGAAAATCCATCTAAATCTAATTACTTCTCTTGATAACATCTGCAATTGCAATAAAACTGAATGTCACATTACATGAGCATAGGGTCCAGTTTATGTGGGAACCGGTTGCATGTTCAGAAGGTTTGCATTGTACGGATTTGACCCTCCAAATCCTGATAAGTTTCTCCAGAAGGATGATTCTGCTGCCGCTGAGATGCGGCCCTTAGCTGCTACAGATTTTGATCCTGATCTGGATTTGAACCTACTGCCAAAGCGGTTTGGAAATTCTACAATGTTGGCTGAGTCCATACCTATTGCAGAGTACCAAGGGCGGCCACTTGCCGATCACCCTGCTGTCAAGTATGGACGTCTTCCAGGTGCTCTCAGAGTGCCGCGGGAGCCACTTGATGCCACCACTGTAGCCGAAGCTGTCTCTGTAATTTCTTGCTGGTATGGGGTAACCTAGACTTCCTTTTTTTTAACTCTCTCCCGATAACATTTATTCGAGTTCTTTCAAAAAGAGATTTCAGAACATCATAAAAGATGGTGGCGTCAATTATCCTTGAAAATTATGAACACTAAATTGTTCAACACATTACTTGTTTTATCCATCATGCACAGGTACGAGGACAAGACAGAATGGGGGGACCGGGTGGGCTGGATTTATGGCTCAGTGACAGAAGATGTGGTGACAGGATATCGCATGCACAACCGCGGTTGGCACTCAGTGTACTGCATCACGAAGCGTGATGCATTCCGTGGATCAGCACCCATCAACCTCACCGATCGTCTCCACCAGGTGCTCCGCTGGGCCACAGGCTCAGTGGAGATATTCTTCTCCAGAAACAATGCACTCCTTGCCTCAAAGCGTCTCAAATTACTGCAGCGCCTAGCTTATATTAACGTTGGCATCTACCCTTTCACCTCCATCTTCCTAATTTTGTACTGCTTCCTTCCCGCTCTCTCTCTTTTCTCTGGATTCTTCATTGTGCAGACTCTAAGCATTTCATTTCTAGTCTACCTCCTAATCATGACCATATGTCTTATCATGCTTGCCATCCTGGAAGTAAAATGGTCTGATATTGAGTTGGAAGAGTGGTGGAGGAACGAACAGTTTTGGCTCATTTCTGGGACTAGCGCACATTTTGCCGCTGTCTTGCAAGGCCTTCTCAAGGTAATTGCAGGGATTGAAATCTCTTTCACTTTGACTTCCAAATCTGCAGGAGAGGACAATGAAGACATTTATGCTGACTTGCACCTTGTCAAGTGGACTTCCTTGATGATTCCACCCATTGTTATCGCCATGACAAACATAATCGCCATGGCATTTGCATTTATAAAGACCATTTACAGTTCTGTCCCGCAGTGGAGCAAGTTCCTTGGTGGAGCTTTCTTTAGCTTCTGGGTGTTGGCTCATTTGTATCCATTCGCTAAAGGTTTGATGGGTAGAAGAGGAAAGACGCCAACAATCGTGTTTGTGTGGTCCGGTCTCATTGCGATCACAATCTCTTTGCTTTGGATTGCCATTAGCCCACCACAGGTTAACTCGACAACTACAGGTGGGAGTGGGTTTGAGTTCCCGTGAGCGAGAGCATGAGCACAAGCGGAAGAGCTTGAGCAGAGGAAAGCAGAGCTGCTGAAAGTTCAAAAGCTAGAAATGCTCTACCAGAGACACCGTACCACTACCCTCTTGGATTGTAGATTTCTTCGGGATGCAGAGACAGCCTGAGAAACCAAGACAGCTCTACTCTAAAAGACACATCAGGATGAAAGAAGACGCTGCAAATTTTTACCCCTTTACTTTAGTGGAATTTTATAGTTGGTGTTGTAAACAACAGTCTTCAGGCATTGTAATGGACAATAATCAAAGAGGACAGGAAGCAGCTGATCTTTTTTTCTTTTCTTTTCAATGAGTTTAAGATTGCAAGGACCATTGTATGTTGAGGCAAACACCAACGCTTTTGTATCGAAGACATCGTTGTTGTAAAGATAGTAGGCATAAGCATGTAAGACCGAAAAACGTTCTCTTTTTAGCAAATCCGGGTAAGTCGATTGGCCTACAACAGCACCTCCAGCAGTGGTCGTCGTTTCTTTTAAAGGAGAAACTGCCAATCATAGCAATGATTGGCAGACGATGTATCCAACCCTTCTCCAACTTCTCTACTTTTTACTTCTTAAATGCAACAATCAAAGGGATTATGTGTCAGACTTTAAAGATGTCGGTCGAATACTAGAGTTGACGACTAAGCATTTTTCCTTTTCGACAGTCAAAAATTTAGCTAGACTCCATGGGGAAGAGCATTTTTTAAGGACTCTGTAATTATCCACTTTTCCCATCAAACTTCCCAAGATGTTCATATGCAGAATTATACAGACAGCATAGGCGCATACCGAGTAAAAACGTTAACTTTCACACCCAGCATATTATGTAGCCTAATTACCAACAAAGAATTGATCAATGGTCACTCTCTGAGGGACGTGAAATCATTGCGAATGATTAGAAACCATCAATGGAAATTAGTAGTCCTTCGTGGGCAACTGGATGCGAGTTGAAAACCTTTACTTGAGACCTAAAAGCTTCGGCTTTTCAATCCCTCAGGAAGCACTTGATACACATCTGGTTCGCAAAACTTGGGCATGACCATACACAGAAGCAGCACCTTATTGGGTAAAAGATACACAGAAGCCATGTGATTTCTGCTTGATTTCATTCTGATGCATCCAATTTTAATAGCTCAGGAACATGTCCACTCTAGTTCACAGGTAGCTAGACTGTCCCGTTAGCAAATCAAGCATGTTGTCAGGTGTTAGAAGAGTTGTCCCACCAAGAATCAATTCTACATCAGGCCTCCCAATTTCAGATAATGCCTCATGCGCTTCACGTACCTTGAAACAAACAAAAATGGATGCAAGCTGTTAGTTTTCTGTTGTTGGTATCATGCCCAGAGTACATTTTACAAAGCTATTTTTGATAAATACAAAGAGAAAACAGCTACTTGGTTGAATAGCATCTCAAACATCTGCAATTCAGAAAGGAAGAGAAGTAGCAAACAAATGTATCTTTAGAAGGCAATAGAAATAGATACCTCAGTACCATTGATACCCCCAATAACAAAAACCATGATTATATTTTGGTCAGCAAGAGTTGGCTTTGCCTGCAAAATGAGAATAACACGTTTGATATATTAACTAGGAGGCATGCCCACTGAAAGTCATAAGCACACAAATCTTACCTGCCCAAGACCAAATCTTCCAAATCCACTTTTGAAAAGTCGCCCCACAGTAGAGGAATGGTATTCCAATCCAGGTACATCATACTTGCCCAACAGCCTTGTTAGAAGCTTATAAAGCAATCCTTTATTTGACTCCAAATCACCACTGAAGCTACTTTCGAAGGAGAATGTCCCTTCTCTCAATGGTACATTCCTCCTTCGCAGCGTAGATAACTTGTGAAGAAATTTAAAGAGGTTGTCCACTCTATCACGCAACTCCAACTTCAACTGCATGTCACCGTATGATTCTTCTTTATCATTATCATCCTTATCAGCATCATCTTCATCACCCCACTTACCCCACTGATCATCATCAAAATCATCAATATCTATCTGATCTGATTGTGCTTCTGAAGTCTTCTCAGTACTTTTTCTTTTTGCATTGGCCTCAAGTTCCTCCAATAGATCATTAAGAAACTTGACTTTAGCTATTGATGGGTTTTCAAGAATTGCATCCACAATGGTTTCTTTCAGAAGATGCTCCTCTTGCCAAGAAAAAGGTCCACCTGAACCGGCTGTTGGAAAATTCTCACCAGCCAATATGTAACCAACAATCATCAGGAGCAAAGTATCTTGAAACGAAAGTAAACCTGGCGAGGGTTTCATCTCCAAGCTCTCCTGTCCAGTCAATCCCACCAAAGCACTCTTATTGATTAGGTCACCAATTTGAGCAGCAAGACTCTGACTTGTGTCTCCAGCACTAACACTCAGTATTTTCTCAGCACTAATAAATGCCTCCCATTTGGTGCAATGGGATTCTTCAAGAGCAAAAACTACAGCTGCAGCTAACTGAATAATTCCTCTATTTCTGATCAAAGATGATTGGCTTTTAGCCGCTGCTTTAATCATGGCTATTAACTCAGTTTTTGTAGCAAAACCCTTTTGAGCTTTGAAATTAACAGTGATATTTTGCTGACGCAGAATTTCCTGAAGCCACTTTTTAACCAGTAAAGTCCCGTCTTTTGTTTTTCTCTCCAATAGAGCTTCCATATATGGTGTTCCACGAAATGTTTCGGTTGAGACAAAGGACCCATCGAGTATTTGGGTCTCAGAAATAAACAATTTTTCATCACTAACTCTATGGCAAATATTAACCAGTTCAGATATTTGAGGAGCTGAATTACTAGTATCCCAGCCAAGTAAGAATGATTCAATGCTTTTTAAGAGCCGAGAACTGTTCATTTCTGAACCTTGTTCTCTTAAAATTTCTGCAAGTGGTATTTGAACATCAAGAGGAGCACGATGTACTTTAAAGGAGCCACGCCTGAGTTGGCCTTGTGAGCCTTTCATGTGGGAGTAGGACACTGCTCTTTCTCTCCGAGGTAAAGATGAAAACATATGGTCCACAAGCGAATCCCTGTGACAACATGGGGTAAGGAGATCAAGCGTGCGGTCAATAAGTAATAGCCCTGCAGACCGTTTACGGCGACCCACATCATAAAGACTTGACATGTCTGTCATAATCTTTCCAACAGTCTTTGATAAATCACCAATGGAAAAAATTTCAATTTTCAGATCCATCTACAAATTTAGCAAAGAGAACAATTATCATTCTGCTGCATGAAGATAAGAAATAAATATAGATTTGAAGAAACAAAAGTGAAGAGATATTAAAGATCAAATAATAAAGTCATTCAATGTTTTGCTATACTTTTAGGAATAAAAAAACATTAAAATGTGCAGTCAATTATAGAAAATTTTAACTAGTTGCAAGTCTTTTTGCATCACTTTACATATGCCTACACCACAAACTGTACTAGGCAGTCTTACAAAAGCATTTCCAACAAATATGCTGAAAGGGGGAGTACGTGGCTTTTGCATAATTCAGTTTTTTTTTTTTTTTCCCCTACAAGTGGTCTATTGCGATTCATGTCAGTCCTCATAAAATTGGCAACTTCACTGAGGGATTCTGAAGGAATTTTAAATATTTGATTCCCAAAAATATGTGATACCATTCATGTCAAAGTTTTTATCACCCAAATCTTTAAAGCTAGCATTTTCATTCTGGATAATGTTAAGCACATCTAGAATACTCTACGATCCAATACTTCATGAACATTTCACAAAAAGGTAATATAAAATAGACTCTAAAACAACAGCAGAGTTGAGAGTGGGGAGGGGAAGGAATGAGGGGGCATGAACTTATTACCTTGGCAGCAAGATGGTAAAGAAAATGTGCAGTAAGAATTGCCCCAGCAGAAACATCATCACTATCAGGAGCTATTCCAGTGCTTATGGGAGGCAACCCAGGACTAAGAGAGCCCTCATCCTCAGCTGACAAGGATGCCTCGGCAATTGAACCCCCTGAAGGGAAGAAAAAGACTCTTGGCGAAAGTGGGCACAAAATCAAGGGAAAGTAATGCACTGAAACAACCAATTTTTGTCCTAAATCATCTCTATATAATTTGCTTCCTCTTGAACTTGTTTCATGACGAGGAACATCCTCTTCAGCAGATGTCAGCCGAGACCATCCATCATCTTCTACAGTTAAACTTTCCTTGCTGACATCTCGTGTGAATCCAGATGTTACTTGTTTCTTAACTAGCTCTTCATAGTCTTGAAGAAGCAGTGATCCATATTCCTGGAAAGCATCTGGACCCAGAGGTGAATCAGGAAATGCAGAGTGAGACATCTGCAAATTGGCAAACTGTTAGATATCATTTAACCTCAAACTACAAAATATAGAGCAATGAAAAAACCAGAAAAGTAATCAGATACCCTTGAACAATGCTCTGACAACAATATATGGCCTAAATTTGATATTTCAGTCTCCACTACAAACAGGTTAGAGCCAATTCAGTCAAGGAACTTAGCCCAGCAGTAGCAAATCAGCACAAAAGATCAAAAATAGGACATATCTTTAGACAAACAAGTCCCAATGAAATCATTGGATATTGGATTCTGACAAAAGTATCCATTTATGTAAACAAATCTGACACCATTTTCACTTGATCCATCCATAAATAAACACAAAACTAGCAAACTGTGACCCCGCTTCCTTTTTTATTCCTTGTTGGTCATGAATAGACAAAACAATACTAGAATGATCAATTTTCCTTGCAACAATTGGGCTTAAAGCTTGAAAATCCAGCTTAATTATACTCTGCAAAAGTTCACATTTTCTCTTTTCTTCATGGGTTTGAGTGTATTTCATAGAGCAAGTGTACCAATCACTATCTAGGAAAGGCACTCAATTAGTTGGCAAAAGCACTTTTCTTTACATTTTTTGTGAGTTGAAAATAGATATAGATAGAACTCTGTCAAACTAAGTGATATCAGTGGCAAACTCATGGTATCGTATATAAGACCCTGAGAATTTTAGGGAATTGGAGAATAATAGCCTGATGAAAGATTTTATATCCAGCCATCCTTATCCTATCACTACTACTGTTTTACTATTGTGAATTCACTAAAGGAAGCATAACTTAGATGTGCATACTGTTCAGACAACAAAATAACAGTGAAAGACAGGGGTATCCCACCCCCCAACCCCTAATAAAAATGTTCCCCTGATCCATCCCAACAATGGGAGGCAGGGACCGGGCTGGATGAGGGGTGTCCCTTGACTGCCTTTAGCAATATGTATTCATTATTTACCTTTTAGTGAGACTGAAATCAACAATCATATAATAATGCTGTAATTTCCACACATACTAGGCCAAATAGACACACATGAGCACGTTAAAAAAAACAAAACAAAGCAAAAGAGCATAAACCAGTAAAGTATTTGGAACAACAGCAGCATCTCGAGATTTCAATTCATGTACAAAAGAATGAACAGGAGCAATCATGAAAGAATTAGTATGAAACTTCAAAATCTGCGTAAGTCAAGAACATTATAAAACCAAGCGAGAATACCTAGATGGAACCTCACGTCAAGAAACAAAAAGGAAAGAAAAGCTAATGAACCATAACAATCAACAACAGTTTCTACAGAAACAAAAAAAAAATACCTCTGAGATAGACGTAAATATTGTACATTGTTGAACACCTTCATGTGAGCTCAGGCAACGTAAGATGTACCGATGTGCATCACTTAGAAGATGTGATGTGATAACCACAATTTTCTTTGCCCCATCAGAAGCTGAATTCCAATTAACTGCCTAGAGAAAGAAAATATATAGACAGTACAACATCTTGAGATTGCAGAATACAAGAGATATGCTATGAACCAGAAAGGACAAGTATGAAGAAAGCAGCAATTTTTTATATGATAAATGGCATAAACATGATGTCTTGTCCTTCTGATTCATCAATTTGGTTCCCCCTTTTGTTGCAAGATAGTGTGCACTAAGTTCATGCAATAATAGACTTCTTAGTTTACATACAATCAGGTTGAAAAAGATAGAACTGGATTCCACTCCAGGGTATTCTGGGCATGGGAGGAAAAAAAAGTACTTTTGGACCAGTACATTGAATGGAATAAAGAAATCACATTCATTTAGTTTTACACAGCTCCTCTTCTTTCAGTATCAACACATATTTGCTGTCCACAGTTGCCATTATAAAATCCACACATCACCAATGCAAACACATAATCTGTACTGATAACCAATATAGTATCTTTTCTAACCAGGGAAAAAGTCAAGTACACAAGCCATTCAAAAATTAACATGACAAGAGGGAAATATTAAGGTCAATTTTGAGAAGGGAGATTACCGAATCAAGAGGAGACATATTTTCTAGGCTGCAAACAGCCTCTACTCCAAGATCCAACAACAGAGGAAATGCACCAACAAATTGGAAGCTCTCTGTGCAACCGGAATCAAGGTAAAGAACAGCACCTTCTATGTGCTCTGACAGCTAAACATAAAGGAAAAAATAAAATAAAATTTCAAAGCATGTCATGCCAGGGGAAAAAATACAAAGAAAACACAAATATGATTCTACCTTTTTAACAAGAAGTTAGGAAGATAAGAAACACAATAACAAAACAACGAGGACCCAGTGCTACTCTTCATGCAACAACAGTAACACATGCACTTTTGTTCAAGACAAGAACACTGATGCTTAATGCTAGGGCCAGAATTCTGATAACATAGCCAGGAATTGGCTTCCAGCAGATAAAAGAGACGAATAGTGTCAAGAACTAAGGGGAAACACAGGCATATTAGCTATGCTAATTTTCAAGATAATCTCAGTCACAGTAAATGAAAGCAGCCATGGAATTCTAATAATGAATAATCTCAGTCATAGTAAACGAAAATAGCCATGGAATTCTAATGATGAACTTTTTGTAGCGATTCTGATTCCTGACCAAGTAATAAAACTAGACAATGGGCACATCTATGCGGTCCATGCTGTACATTGCAAGTAAAAATTTTCAGCATCATGTACTGTTGAAACAAATGGGTGCTGGTTGATCTGATCACCAATTTACAAATCTCAATTGTTAGAAATTAGAGCAGTACATATATTGACCTGAGTGATAGAGTTTCAGACTAATTATAGTTAAGGCGATGGCAACTTCTTGCTTTCTTAAGTTATTTCCTCCCATAGTTAGACAGTCCCTATTGTATGCATAAAACTACATAACAATCGCATGATTTTGAGCATTACTCATAGAAAAAGATTCAATCCTCTGAAGATAAAGTCAGAAATGATTTGGGAATGTCATTGCATGAAACCTAACTGAGCTCTCCCGTCTCAATTGCCACATATTTATTATCAGAGACAAATATGAATTTGAAAAAAAAAAAAACAAAAAAACAATAAATAATTTCAACATTCCCATGTCTCCCATTTGTCATTACCATCTCCAATCTTCTTATTGGCAAACCTATAATATAATCAAGAATGCAATAATAAAGCTACTTTTACAATTTTATGTGAGTGCAACACTCACAGTGTTACCATGAAAGGTAGAGTCTATTAAACAAGAAAATGAAATCATACCCATGGCTCAACTCCTACAACCCAATTGGCTACCAACAACTGAAGAATATTCTTTACATAGTAAAATAATCTCTCTAAAAACAAAATTATCCTGCCTAGAAATCATTTCTCCTCAATTTATGCTGCTTATACCATAGAGAAGCATAGGCTGAACTGAAGGCACGACATTCCCACAACAAAAATGTGACACAGAACAGAACAGAACAGAACGGAACGGAACAGAACAGAACAGGAGCAGGCATACAATTATGTTATTAACCATAGAGAAGGATAAAAAAAAAAAATGTGAATTATATTTAGGGAATCCATTTGAAATTCTATCGAAGACCCAATTGAAAAAAGATGTAAAAAAGAAGCAAACTTGCTTACCTGAGCAATGGAATCAAGACACGATTTAGTAATATCGATAGGAGCCATCGCTCTGTTCACCAGTCCTTTTAAATAAAATTTAGGATTTCAGAAATCATCGTCAGCTAGCATACTTCAAACATCAAATCTGAAAAAGAAGAAAAAAGAAAAAGAAAAGAAGAGAAAAAAGGAATCGTGAGACAACGGAGATTCATAAAACGGCCACGGAGGGGGGCCGCGGGGAGATCAAATTTGAAACAAAAATTGGGTTTCCAAGGTCATTTAACTAACTGCAAAGAAATGGAGAAAGAACGGGGACAGCGAAAGAAGCAATTCGGGGTGGATGATGTGTGTGTGTGTGTGTGTGTGTGTGTGTGTATGCAAATAGATATGCGCTGGTGATGGGTATCAATGGTTGGTAAGTGAATTGAAAAGCGACGAACTGAACCGAACAGCAAATGAATACAAGACCAGAGACCAGACCCAGCAAATAGACCTTTTTTTTCGTTCTTCTGTATCTCTCGCAGAGTCTCTCTTGCTCTAAAACTAAAAACGTCACTCCAAATAATTAACTTTAACAATTCAATTGCATCGTCTTATTTCAACTAGACCTTTTCGCAAACACCTAATTTGCAACCGACATTTACCCAATAACCATGATAATATCTCCGTAACCATGTCCACCAGAGTCAGAAAAATCGGTAAAAGAGACAGACCTATCAGTAAGAAGCAACAAAAAAAAGTGAAAATCGTTGAATCGATCAGTAGACAAAAATGTGACACATGTTCATAGAGCCTCCTCCCAGCTTGAAGTTGACGAACCACCTACACCACCAACCATAAGCCATCCTTTCGCGATAAGCTCTATGGGTCCAAGATCCCAGAGTTACAAATGCACGATCTGTTAGAGGAGGAATAAATCCCTGATGATGATGAGGGCTCTAATGATGATGACGAAGCTTACCCTTATTGCTACACGGACTCCAGCAACATTGGAAAGTGAAAGCTCCCATTACCCTGTTTTTCTTATTTATTTATTTATTTATTATGAAGATTGAAAACACGGAAGACTGTGGGACTGCCCATGGATGATGGGGGATCACTACCTGTTGTTCGGCATTGGAGACCCAACTTTGATCCTCATTAAGCAACTATTACAACTTCAACCGCATGGATTAGGATTTCCAAAATTTCCATGGAATAATACTATTGATCAATCATGACTTCTAGGAGTGGGGAAGAGAATCGGTCTAGCAAGAAAGATTGACAAAACTACTCTTAAATGTAACAGGGGGTTAGTTAGGATACTCGGTTGTGTGCTGAGCTTGATCTTTACAAGCCTTTAATATCCAAGTTTCGGTTTCGTCGCCAAGTTCATCGTATTGAACATGAAGGAGGTAAATGTCGATAATTATTTTTTATTTTATTAATATTTTTTTATTATATATTAATTATATAAGATAATTTTTATAATAATATAAATTAAGTCATAAAATATAATTATGATTTTTTTAAATAATTAATTTTAATCAATCAGTCAATAAAATAAAATTATAATTAATAATATATAATTATAATTTTTTTAAAAAAAAATTAATTTTAATTAATTATTAATTGATGAAAAAATTATAATTTAAAGAAAATATCATAACCAACGAAAATTAAATAATTAATAGCAAAAATATAGTAATTAGTGTCAAAATTATAATTAAACTATGACATGTCATTATTTTTTTTTCTTTTTCTTCTTTTTTGTTTTTTGCAAAGGAATCCATCTTATTTGCTTTCAACGTGACAAATATGAACATAAATCAAATTCATGAGATAGTGGAATTGAACAAAAGGAGCTAACTAATCAAATTACACTAGCACACTTGGGAGAAATAATTCATCCTAAAGTATCGGAATCGTATGGGCTTTGGATACTCCTAAAAAAACCTAGAAGATGACAACTAATGTTAAATAAAGAACCACATGAACAATAAGACAACCAATCTAGTGAGAGATTAGAAGACCTTGCCAACCAAATAACCAATTGAGGTAAGTTAAAAGCAACTATTTCAAGCCTTAAGACATTTAGTTCTCATTTTATAGTCCTTGAGACTAACACTAACATGGACTTTTTAGGTAATGAGGCACCAATTATGATGAAACCATAATCATCTTTAACTAGGCAACACGAGTTGAAGCAAAAGAGACAAAAATCTATCAAACATAGCAAATTAAGCACTTAGGCTAAAAGTCAAGGTTGTCTTCTCTAATAACCAAATAAGAAAAAGTGTAATGCAATCAAGTTAACAACCACAATTAAATGGAAACCTTATTAGCTTTATTGAATTTGTAGCTCAAAAGGCAAATAGACCTTAGGAACTTGCGAAGCCCTATACCTCTAATAGTCAAATAAACCTTACTAGTTACATTCCTATTAAAAAAAAAAAAAAACACATAACATTCCTTCACAAAAAAAAAACTCCTATTCATAACCCCAAGTCAACCTTACCCATCATTAACCAAACATCACAACAACATTCATTACCTCCTCTTAAGGCACTAAATGATATCATGCTTGACATTGCATTCTCATCATAATATAGGGAAATTAATAAAGGTGTCATGAAGGAATACGTTGTTTGGATAGACTCCTCTTACTTCTCCAGTACAATGTTAGGATCAAGAGTCCTTTGGCTACATCTTCAAGAATAAGCAAAAGGCATGGACACGATTGAAAGGTGTCTAAGGTGCCTTAACATAATAAGTGAAACCCAAATTTTTACACTTAAAACAAAAGCTTTGTAAAGGAAATAGACAATCTGCTAGCCCAAAAAGAGCTCCTGTGGCTTCAAAAGTCCAAGGAAAAATGGATGAAATATAACGACCATAATTCTAAGTTTTTCCATAAATTTACAATTACATGTTGTAGACATAATAAAATTGATGTTTTAAAAGATTCATCAGGGATTTTGCCTTAATCTCGTTTTCCCTTCCATTATTATGATTTTAGGTATGGATTTTCTTTTCTTCTTTTTCTATTTTTTATGTTGTTAATTTTGACTTATGCACACATGAAAAGGAAAAAGGAAAAAGACATGAGTATGCTTGTTAGAATGAGCCCATTATGTGTGTTCTCACCCAAGCCATTCATTAAAATATATTTGATTTTTGGATAAACAGTTTCATTATATGTTTGATTTTTAAATGGTATTATACCTAGGATTCTCAGATAGAACACTTACTTTATGTTTTATTACACTTATAACTAGGACATTCAATTTTTTTTTACATTCTATGAGCAAATCACAAAATAATGGGCGATGAATAATAAACTTTATCAAACACTTACTTTATGTTTTATTGCACTTATGACAATGACATACAATAAACTTCATGCTTCTGATCTATAGAATTTTAGTGCAAATTGCTTGTATGGTTGTTTGTATTTTGCTCTTAACTAATTATGTGATTTCTGTACAACACAAAATTGTTCATTATATCTTTAGCTCATTTAGCATGTTAATCTGTTTGAGTTGTGTTAAAATTTAATGTGCTCAATCAATATAGTATTTGTGCCTTAATATTTATTAATTATGCCTAAGTTAATGCCCATATTACTTAGATTGTGGATTCTAGATTAACAACAAAAGTTAAACATGGTTATGTATTAGAGATGATAAGATTTTCTTTGGCCTTAAATTTTTGTAAATATTTGTCAAGATGTTCACTTTCAATAAGGAAAACTTGATTATAATGTTTTAAAATTCTCAGTTGCCTTAAATTCATAAGCATCTCTATTATCTTCTTAATCAAGCTTGATGACTCACCTTCATATTATACACCCATTTTCTATGGAAAAATGTAATGGCTCTAGAAATTGACCTAACTTGACCAATCATTAACTCATTGGTTGAACCAATGACCTTGTGACCCACTCCTCTGTCTAAGTTGATGTTTGGGTTAGGTTTAATAACTATAGATCTATATCTGGGATAACATAACACTCATGAAAATGGCAAGCTTTTATTTCCAATCCTTGTACATAGAAAAGAGTCTTTTGACTCATATCCCCAAAGGCTTTTTCCCACAACGCACTTAACATGAATTTAAGGCATTACATAGTCCATTCCAAGGTAATGAGGTCAAACATGCTATGTTTAACATGGATCTATTTAAACCTCTAGGTTTGAATGGATGCCATGCTTACATATACCAAAAGTTTTAGAGCATTGTTAGAAAGAACTTGATAGAAGAAATGCTTAATATCTTTATAAATAATCCAATTCTTAAAATAATTTCTAACATCGTTCTTATCCTTGTCCTAAAAGTAAAATATCCAAAATTTATTAGCCAATTTTAGTATATTAGTCTTTATAATATAACCTATAAGATGATTATAGAAAGTCATTGTTAATAGGATTAAGTCTCTTCTACCTAAGCTAATCTCTCCCACACAAAGTAGTTTTGTTCAAAGGAGACAAATTAGTGACATAATTATTGTTGTATAAGAGATGATTTACACTATGCAAAAGAAAATAAATGGCAAAAGCATTATAATGCTAAAAATTGATCTTGAAAAAATCTTTAACAAATTAATTTGGGACTTAATCAAAGATACACTTTTAGACCTTGGTCTCTTAATGATGTGGGTGACATTAATCATAAACTGCATTCAGTTTGATTCACTATTTATCTCTTGGAACAACGAATTGAATACTCTTTTCACACCTTTGTGTGGTACATGCCATGGTAACATACTCTCTCTTTACATTTTTGTTTGTCATATGGAATAATTATCACTATCATATTAAGCATGTCATTTAGGAAGGCAAATGGAAGCTTAGAAAGGCTTCTTGAAACAACCTTAAATCATCACATATGTTCTTTATTAATGATCTTATCCTCTTTACCAAAGCAACCCTTAATCAAACAATTATGGTTAATGAATGTTTGTATGATTTTTCTCAAGGTTTTGGACAAAAAGTCATTTATGTCAAATCTCCAATGTTTGTTTCAAGTAATGTAAAATCCCCAAAGAACAAGCAAGCTAAGTAACATATTGGGAATTCCTCCCACTAAAGACATTGACTAATACCTAAGAATTCTTATTGTGCATTCTCAACTAAAAATTTATACCAATAATATATATATTTTACATTCTAATTATTATGTTTTTTCACAATATATAATCTAATACAAAAAATTAAAAAAAATCTTATAAAAAATAATGTAGTAGTTTATAAAACCTAATGATATACCATAATTTTTATAACAAACAATTCTCCAAAATGTGATAGCAAAAGAAATTGAGATATAAAAATAAAACTAATTTTCAAGCCTTTGTAAATTATAATGAAAAGTCAAATGTATTATTATTAAAAACAATCACAACATAACCTATAAGAAAAAGAAATAAAAAGGAAGAAAAATTGAAAACATCAACTCACCAAATATAAATGGGCTCTGCACCAAAATTTTACTTTAGAATAAATCTGTAACATAAATTTGATAAAATATATGATCTTTATTTTGAAAAAGTGCATTAGATATGAATATAAAGAAATATGAATTTAAAATTTATGTAACTAAATATATATATAATGTCTTACCGAATCAATTAAAAGTGTGAAAGTATCAATATGATTTTTTAAGTTTTTTCTTATACTTATAAAAGAAACACATTGCAAAAAAGAAAGGAATGACCTTTAAAAACATGAGAACCAAAAAAAAAATAGTAAATGGATATGTGAAGGAAAAGGGCAATACAAATGTTTTTTAGTAAGAAATATTCATAATTTTATTTATTTGAAAGTGAAAAGGGTGTTAAAATTTTGAAAAATAATTAATAAATAATATAAAAATAATACAAAAGATGAATCATTTTATGCTCAAAATGAGTGAGAACAAAAAGAAACGTGTATCACTTGGAGTACCAATATTATAAGTTTAATATAAATATAAAAATATTAATAGATTAAAAATTAATTAGTTTAATAATTAAATTAAAATTGAACTAATATTTAATTAAAAAATATATTTTTATTAGTTATTATAAATACTTATTTGTTTTCAATAAATATAAGTTATATGAATATAAAATTATACTATCTATTAATTGCTAATTTTGTTGAATTATAACAAAAAACTCAAGTATGTGTGTGTATATATATAATGAATTAACATGCCACAATTTGTTTATATTTGACTTATATGTTGAAAAAATGTGGTGCATTGCACTCGACAAATTCAAACTGAACTGATTTGACCAATAAAACTGTGACTAATTCACTACCGATTCACCAATTTCTTGGCCAATTTGCAGTCTTCCTGTTTGTGAGGCATAGATGGACCAGACATTGGTCTGATTCACGTTTTCTAGTTTGACTGGTCACCCGGGTCCGGTTTTAATAACATTGAAACAAACTCGGGAGTAAAATAAACTGGAACCATCAAGTCACTAAGTAGACTGAGCATGGTATTCATTAGACAAGCTTTGTTTGTTAAGATGATGAATCTCAACCCTTAAGCAGTCTGAGTTTTATTGAGTCAAACTTCACAATGTTCTTCACGTCTATGTTCATTAAATAAAATGAAAAGATAACACACACACCAGTTCTAACAAGTCACAACATTTTAAGATGAGCACTCCAGTTCCAATGACTTTTGGGCTTTTAGCATTCCGTTTGCCTTAATACACAAAGTAGAGAAGCAGCAGCAGCAGCAGCAGCAGCAGCAGCAGCAGCAATGCTTATATTATTAGTGCCCTGTTGCAAGGCTTTAGCTGCCCCGGTAAGTAGTGAATGAGAAAGGCGAAAGAAGCAGAGGAACATGAAAATGTCCCCTGCTTTCTGTCTCTTTGATTTCGAACACAATAGAAACATAGGGATAGAACCCAGATGGACAATACTTGCCCGTGTTAAAGCTTATTCTATAAATTCCTGGGGTCACAGCATCAACAATGCTCATTAGTTGACCACTTCGCCCATCCACATCTGTGGCAGAAGACCCTTGAAGAACCCAACCACCTGAATCAGTCTCACCAAACACGGGATGAGATTGATTGCCCTTCCAAATCTCCAACAGTACCTCAACACCAGCTGCCGGACAACCCTTAGAAACATCCAACACATGGGTTGTAATAGGAGGACGGGTTCGACTTGGAAGTTGAGATGTCTTTCCAGACGAAGAATCAGGGGCAGCAGTCAAGTGTCCTCCAATAATGGTCATGCGATCTTCTAAGGTCCACAAAACATTACATGGCAGTCAAATTAATAGCAGTGTGTACAAGAGAGCATCAGTGAGCAATTCTGTTGATGAGGAAACTTGTACAACTTTTCTACCTAATGCAGAATAATTTAAAACTATATAGGACTTGGTGTTACATGTCAAAGTACTGTAATAGTGTGTCTATTTGTAATGGTGATTGTACTCATTGCATGATGAAGAACTAACAAATAGCAGAAAGTTGCCCTGGAATTCTCAGTTAAATTAAAGATTTGTAAAAATGGAGATCAACACCAACATGATGACCTTATCAGGCCAGGGTGGTTTAACTGGCACAAAACTGAAATAATGAAGAGAACTACTGGATAATAATATGCAACAATTAAGATATCAAGAAAACATGGGGACTGTAAGCAAACATGATTCTTCCATTGAGTAGAAAAGCTAACTCATATCTATTTCCCCAAGAAAGAGTAAAGTTACCTTCGGCTTTCTTTGCTGCAGCTGTGGAACTTTGGCCATCCGTTGCAGCAATTTTTATCATTGATGAAAGGAGCTTTTCAAGACGCAGTTCTGTTATTTTCATTTGCTCCTGGGCTGCGATCTCAAACTCAACTATAGGCCTGTTTGAATACCTTTTCTGCATTGAGCAAAACAGAAAGTCACTTGTGCATCAATGACACCACCACAGTCACAAAAATTTTGGATTAGGAAATTCTGTAGGCAAATAATAAAGCAGGGTAAAGGACTCTATCAGAAGAAACAAATAACAACACAAAGACAATAGAAAAGAAAACGTTTGGCATGAGTGGTAACTGGTAACTGCCAACATAAACTTCCGACTTCCAACAGACTCTCCTAGGATGCCACTAATACAGATTCTTTGCAGCTAAAGTTTGTTCACAAAGTTTTTTTTTTTTCTTTTTCCTGAAAGATAACTTCTTTGTTGCTTGATGTTTTATGACAACCAAATGATTCACTTTTATAATTGTCTGGTTCACAAACAGAGAAGATTTGCATGCGGAAAAGTGGCAACTGGGAAAGCAAAACAAGAATCAGAATTTAACCTTCAATTCAGCGAGTATTTCGGCAGTACTCCTCCCAGATGCGCATATGATAAAAATAAACCCAAACTTTTGCTTATATTGAGCATTCCATTGGGATAGTTCCTGAGAAGGGATTGGGCCAGAATTACAGATTAGCATCGGTTAATGCATTTTTTAAAGAAGTTACACAGAACAGATCCATTTTCCAAACAGGTTGAAAACAAAAGGGCATTTCCTCCATTAATAAAAGGGAGAAAAGGGCACTCAGACATGTAGGCTGGAACTGGTAGCAGTTGCTAAAGCAGTTGATTGCTCTCCCTTGCTCCACCTAAACAGAAACAAGCTCTCAATTACCATGAAAAAAACCAAAAAGGAAAAAAAAAAAAGTATTTAAAACAACTGCAGCAAAACAAACAAAAGTATTTAACCTTGAACTTTGAAGCTTAAAAAGATGAATGCATAACATCAAAGCAATTGAGGTAATATAGAAAACCCATAAAATATTAAAAATAAAAGAAAAGAAAAATTGAAAATCAAAGTATAAAAAGTAAAAGATCCATTAACAATAAAAGGATGGAAAGTTACTGAACTGTGCGGCAGTGTGAGAAGAATTAGGAGATTGTCCAATCGGAGGGTGTGCAGAGAAAGCCTCCAGCCAGCTATTCACATCTACCTATAAAAATTATTTAAAGGAAAAAAAAAAAAAACTCAATCAAAATTTATCATTTTCTTTTTGTGGGTCAATCCATCTTCTGATTATCAACATGTAATGATAATTAAAAGCCAAAAACAAGGGCCGAAAAATCATTATTGAAAGAATAAGAAGAATAATAAAAATGGAACCTTGTTGAACCAGATGTCTCTGGCAGCGGCGATGGCTTGTTGGAGAGAAGGAAAAGGCGAGGCTAAAGCCATTTCTTTGGCGAATTTGGAGCTTCCACAGCACGCTGCCCAATCTTTCTCTTCCATTTCCCCTCACCCCACCACTTTTCTCTGTCTCTTTCCTGGCCAATTCTCTCAACACACTGATTCCAATTTGAAGTTCAAAACACCATATATATTAATTCATATACCGGTAAATTAATCAACGATTACCATCGAAATTATTAGTTAATTGATAGACTAATCAACTTTATTAATAATAATTCACAAGTATTTACTAATTAGAGACAGTGTACACAGGGTTAAAAAAAAAAAAAAAAGCTTAATACTAACCTAAGAGTAAAAGCCATTTTTTTATTGGTTTTTTGGTGCAACAGTAATAAATAAACAAAATTAAAATATTTATGTTAAGGCCTTATGAGAGAGGGTATATGTAGAGTTTTCAGTTCTGAAAAAACACAAGGGAAAGGAAAGGGAAGTGGAAAGAAAAAAGAAAGCTTCTTTCTTTGAACCCAATTGAGAGTGTTTCTTCTTGCTCTCTTTTTTTGTGTCTGTTTCTTCTTTTTTATTAGATTGTTACTGGGGTTGAATTAAATTTTCTTCTTTTCTCTTTAATGGATTCTTCCTCTTCTGACCGACCCCATCGTCATCACCATGATGACCAGGTGTGTCTTCCCCTTTTAGCAAACTAGTAGTTGCTTTCCTTTGAAACTTTTTTCTAGTTTAATTGTTCTGCCCGATTGTTGAAAAGTGGAAATGAAACGGGTCTGAATCATTGTTAATTTCTCCATGAAGTTTTCATTTTGATTCTTGTTAGTGGATATGGCAGTTCTTTTCTATTTCTACTGAGCAGAAATTTGTGTAGGAAAAAAACAGAGAAGCAGAAAAGAAAGTATAAGCATTTTGTATTGTTACAAGTAGAAAAGGAAAGACTACCAAAAGGTGTATGTGTGTGTGTATGTATGCATATGGCATGATACCATTCAGGCTATGAATCCTTTGTTCGAATAATTTAAATCGATTTTATCTTATTTGGGTTTATTTTTGTTTTTATATTTTCCAGCTTCTGGTGGAAGAGAAATTTTCTGCGAGAACCTTGATATTAAACAGGCCTAAGCAGTTGAATGCCCTCTCTTATCCAATGGTGTCCAATTCTAGTTTTTGCTTGTCCCTTTTTTCCTTTGCCTTTTTTTTCTTCATAATTTGATTCCCAACTTAGAAAACAAAAGTCCAGTAGTACTACTTATGATTTAGGCCTTTTTATTTCTGTCTAGATTGCTCGGTTATTGGAACTATTCCTTGCTTACGAGAGGGATCCCAGTGTGGAATTGATCGTTGTTAAGGTACTTCCTTTCTAAATTCTGTACTTTTTTTCTCGTTATAGACAGTAGACTTGATCCCGTCTTGCTTGTAATGCACAACTTTTGTAGCTTTTTAATAGCTCTAAGTTTCAGGTTTTTGAAATGCTACCTTTCTCTACATTACCATCCATTTGTTTGTTCATTTTTAGGGAAATGGAAGAGCATTTTGCTCAGGTGGTGATGTTGCTGCTGTGATTCATTATGTCCACGAAGGTTTAACTACATGTTTTGTTGCTTGGTCACCACCTTTAGAAATCCTTGATGTTAAAATCATAAGTTGCTTTGTATGTATCAGGTAATGAGAGATTGGCACACGATCTTTTCTGGAAGGAGTACATAATGAACTACTTGGTGGCAACATACACTAAACCACAGGTAAACCATTCTGTTTTTCTTATTATACATTTCCCAATAGCTTTCTTTATCTCACGCTCTAATTATGTTGAAGGTTTCTATTCTAAATGGAATTGTGATGGGTGGGGGAGCTGGTGTATCAATACATGGACGATTCCGTATCACAACAGAGAATTCGGTAGTTATCTCCCTTTTCTTCCAATTGCAAAGTAATAGTTAATTTATTTTAAGCCCTTGGAAGTGAAAACTTCTATTATTCACATTCTGCTAGCCTTAGATATTTCTCTGTTGGGTGATCTGCAATAAGCTACATTTATTTTTTTATTTTTTTTTCTTCAATAGTATATTTAATGGAAATTTGGCTTTTGGAAAACATCTGATTCCTTCAATGAATGGATACCATCATCATTGTGATGCTACAAGCATTTTATATAATAGCTGAAAAAGAAAAATTTGAGCACGCCTAAGTCATTGGCCAAAGCCATATTTCAATTCTGGTATTTCTTTTGTTTTCAAAGTTTGCACCTCGTGGGTTTCTATAACTCACAAGCCTTTACCTGGGAACTTTGCAGGTCTTTGCAATGCCTGAAACAACACTGGGCCTCTTCCCAGATGTAGGTGCCTCATATTTTTTGTCAAGACTTCCTGGATTCTTTGGTAATGCCCCTTAGATTCTTAATTATGCTTGCATGTGATGAATCAAACACAATTTTTTTCATTTAAAATTTTGCTAACATGGAAGCTTTCTTCTTCAGTAAGTGGCCTTTTGACTGGGAGCATTTTAAGTTGACATGGTAACATTGATGCCACATTTCAATTGGGGGTTGTTTTGGTCCTTTTTTACTTGTATACGTTCCTCGTGATAGTCTCCACTCTAGGGGTAATGACTGAGTTCCATGTGATAATCATTATTCTCCTTAGATTTGAGGATTTGGTTAACTCGACATTTTTGAGTTTCTTGTACTTGCTTGAATTTCATTCTTTAGGCTTTAGGATTCAAAGGGATGAAAATATAGAAGAGTATGTCCTTCATAAGATGAGGATTGAATAGTTAAAATGGAGATGAGCAGCTAGATTTTTGTGTCACCGCACAAGTTTCATTTAGTTGAAGGGTAATTTTTATGAAACAACAAATAGTAAGTATTGTTGTATGGTTGTGAGTGGAGTTGTCAAGAAACATGTCCACAAAGAGGTGAGTGTAGCGAAGATGAGAATATTTAGATGGATTTGTAACCGCTCTAGGAAGGACTGAGTAAAAATTGGGGATACTCATAGCAAAATATGTGTCACATCAATTGGAGATAAGTTGAGGAAGTGGTGCTTGTGTTGATTTGGATATGCTCAACATAAAACCATAAAATTCTCTAAGGGGGGGGCAAATTTGAGTGGATGGTGAGAGGAGAGAGAGGACAATCTCAACTGACTTGGGAATCTCTGGTTAAGAAGCATTTAAAACACCTACATCTCATGCTGAACTTAGTTTATAAAGAATGGAGAGAAAAGATTCATGTGGACTGGCAACCCTAGTGAAAGTTGGGATTAAAGTTTTTTTGTTGTTGTTGTTTTGATTCTTGACTATGATTTTATGGTTATTCTAATTCTTTACTTCAATCTAGTTTCAACAATCTTTGATGCTTGGTTTTTCTGAATTCCATTTTTGTCAACATGACTTACTTTTCCAAATTTTCTCCCTTTGTATTGAGGCCACCTCAAAGCTTTTGGAGACCTTCACATTGAATGTTTGCATTCCCAGAAATACAGAGCCATATAATGATTAAGTTAGTTTTATCTCAACATCTTGAAAAAGAAATATTGGAGTTCTTAGAAACAAACCAAAGGATAAAATAAAAGGAAACCCTAATTAGGTATGAGATCTTTTGGAAATATCTTCCCCTATCAGCTACTGGATTGCTGGCCATATGAATTACCTTTTCTTGTACCCTGAATTCATTTTCTTTGATTTCTTTTGGAGCTCTAGATTTGGATCTCATCATGAAATAATGAGATGGTTGTACTTTCTCTGGTAGGAGAATATGTTGGACTTACTGGTGCAAGGCTGGATGGTGCTGAAATGCTTTCATGTGGCCTTGCAACTCACTTCGTCCCATCAGTGGTATTTTCTTGTACTAAAAGTAGAGATGCTGAAGCTCAAATATCCAAATAGCAAAGTTGAAATTTATGTTCTCTATATTTGAAACTAACACTAGTAACATGTAGCTGCATATCGACTTCATATGGTTATTATTATTGCTTCTACACTTAGTCTTTTATGATGAAATTTACTTGTTGGAGATATATCACACCTGTGAACTTTGAGTTGATGCTATTCAATAACATCAAGGTGCTCAATTTACCTGAGCTTCATGGGTTCTAAGCTGTGTCATATGGGCTCTGATTACTATTGACACAGAAGCAGCCAATCATGGAAATAGTTATTATACAAGGAAAATAATCTATTGTAATACTCTCCTTCTACTTATAATTCGATAAAGCAGCTAAACTTCAAAATTTAGTGCGGATTATTTTAGCGATTTGAATTTGTTTGTGAAAACTTAAAAAAAGATAGTTTGTTCTTGAAGTTCCTACTGCTTTTTTGATAAAATTTGCATATGCCAATGTCTATTCAACTTAACCGAAAGTAGGATATTGCTTTACCAGTTTTGGAATTTTTTCCTAGCTCATCATGTAAGATAATGGTTAACTGAAAGTAGGATGCCACTCTATTGTCTCAGAAAAAGTTTCCTAGCTCTTCATATATTATAATGGTTATGTTAGATATCTATTTGTCCTGCAATATTAAGTGTCAGTGTGCACATGGTGGTTTCCCAACCACTGCAGCTCTCTTCTTTACTTGGTTACACTCTGCCTATTTAGTCACTTGAAATTTATTCTGATGTCTAAAATGTGCCTTTACCTGATTGACAGAGGATACCACTATTAGAACAAGAATTAAACAAGCTAGGCTCCAGTGATCCAGCAGCCATTTCTGCAGTTATTGATCAATATGCTCAGCTACCAAATTTGAAAGATCAAAGTGTTTACCATAGGTTAGTCTTTAGGTTCTCACTAAAAACTCTTAGTCAAATGTCAGTCACAATATTGGGTATACTTGAAAAGAGAATATAAGGTTAGATGTTGCTGGTTTTCTTTTTCGATGCTAAGTGGTTAATGATCATGCTTGTGAACATTAGCAAACACATTATGCATAATTTATTAGCATTGGAGGCACTATAAGTCTTCTAAAAGCAAAGCATACATGCCACTATAATAGGCCACTAGTCTGTATTTTTAAGACCCTATTGGTGGGCTTTGAATTTGACTATTTTTATGTCATATTTTTGTACAATGTGATCAAAAATATTTGATGGAATAATCTATGCAGCATGTTAAGTGATGAACATGAGTGACCATTACTTCTTTTCTTTTTTTTGTCCCCCTGTTAGGAAGCTTGTATTTAAGATTTTCTTTCTTCTTTTGACTTTTTATTGTTGTTTTTGGGAGGCTTCCACATTTGGTATATTTTGTGAAGGCACAAAATGAGATCTGTTCAAAATCTTTTGTTTTAAAGAATGCCACTTTATTGGAATTGTGATGTGAATTTCCCAATGTGGCATCGTGATTTTCTACTGCCTTATATTCTATGGCCATTTGGATGCAGATTGGATGTTATAGATAGATGCTTCTCTCGCAGAACAATTGAGGAGATTTTATCTGCCCTGGTAAGTTGAAGAAATAAATCTAAATGCTTTGTTGTTTTACTTGTAATGAGTACTTCTTAAAGATGCCCTACTGATTTCAATTTTTGGTGGGTTCTCCAAGGTCATTAAATTTAGTTTGACTAGTGAAATTGATATTTCATCTGGCTATTGTGTAGGAGGGAGAGGCTGTGAATGGGATGGATGATTGGATCACTGCTACCATTCAGTCAATGAAAAAGGCCTCTCCAATGAGTCTGAAGATTTCCCTTAGATCGGTAAGAGTCCAACGTTCTTTACATGTAACTTCCATCAATTCCTCTCA
The DNA here is from genome assembly GCA_023213295.1 of Bruguiera hainesii. NCBI lineage: Eukaryota > Viridiplantae > Streptophyta > Magnoliopsida > Malpighiales > Rhizophoraceae > Bruguiera > Bruguiera hainesii. Next base: position 1,194,167 of record JAHOYR010000010.1, on the reverse strand, counting down.
ACAGATATGAAAACATGGCACATAACATCCATATGACTTTGAACCATTGTAATGAAATTCTGATAGAGTATCTGTCAGAAATATGAACTTCTTACATGTGTCCGTTACAGAATGTTGGGCCTGCTTGGTCAAATCATGGCTGAACATTGCAAGTTGGTTTCTCTTTAAGTATATTCTAATCATGCGAGAGTGACAAAACTCAAGTTCAAAACATTAGCATTGCAAGATTCTACTTAATATACTATTGCAATAGCATTTATATGATACGAAAGTTTTTTCACCAACTCATCTTTGTGCTTAGTTAATTGTACACCCTAAGCATGATGCTTATGGGAGCCTTTTTGTTAGAGGGTCTCAACCATTGTTTACTTTGGACTCTTTTTGTCTAAAAAATGAGTTGAAGAGGTGTAACTTATCAATAATAACTACATCTTAGTTGGTTGAAGAACAGGAGAACGATGTGTTATGAAATATGAGTACTTCCCCTGAGGCTGTTGTTTCTTCATGTACTTACAAAGGACCAGGACAAATATAATATTTCTGAATAAAAATCTAGATATGATACAATGGGACACTCATTTCCCATATTTTGGGGACAAAATGTATGAATGTTATTTCTGTTACCAACAAGGAACTGAAGCTCCATCAATATTTTTAGGAGAAGGTAAATTTTTGGAATCTAAAGTGCAATTATAGTTGTAGTAGAACTTTCGATTTTCAATTTGGAAAATTTCAACATCATAAATGGTCCAAATTTATAAATTATTCACTCCTACAAAGTTAGTTGAGAGGAAAGCCCATGTGCTACTGTTGATTTGCTCATTGCAGACACATTCTGACTTGCCATCAGTAGTAGTAGTGTTCATCTCACCTCCATCTCAATTCATTACCATGAATTACTGTAAAATCCTCAAGGATATTTGTCATCACTCATCCTTTCAGCAACTACAATCTGGGTAACAACCCCAAATACTATTGCAACACCATTGCATTTATCCTTATTTAGTGCCCCTCCATCATAACTGAAGCTTGAACCCCCAAATCTTTTTCCATGCATTTCACCATCTTTAACAACTCCCACAATAAGTTTGTCTGTGGGATTGGGTTTCAATAGATTTTTGACCCTTTCAAAGCATAAAGAGGTAATGAAAGATTACTATTGGAAGATATTAAGTGCATCAGAGCATGCGCATGCCTGTGAGAGGCTTTGGATAAAAGCAGAGAGAGAGCAAATCTCCATGTCTCAGAATCCACATGATAGATCTACCACAGCAGCAACTCACTCTAATGGCAAGCACCAACAAAATTGAATTCTAATTTTCAGTTTTTGATTTCTGCCTTTCTTTTTGAATGCTGGAACTATTAAGTCTAGAGCTCATTTGGACTTATATTTCCTTGCATGATTCTATATGCTGTCTAAATCATTTCAGCAATAGATTAGTAATTTACAGAAAAGAGAAAAAAAGGCTTTAGTTATTTTTATTGATGGTTAAGGATTGTAATGAGAAATTTTGTGAAACCGCAAGGTTCTAAAGTCATTGTTTTTCTTCTTTACGGTGAATGTTTGAATTTGAGAATTACGTGTTTTGGGTTCCAGCAATCTGATTTCATTCTTCTAATTCCAGATCAGAGAAGGAAGGCTTCAAGGTATTGGTCAATGCCTTGTTCGTGAGTATAGGATGGTTTGTCACGTTCTGCAGGGAAAACTTAGCAAGGACTTCTTTGAGGTTTTAATCCGAATCGTATCTTTTTTTTTTTTGGTTATCTTTTTTGTGTTTCTCTCTCCATTCATTTTCTTGTGAATTACTCATAGGCCTCTCATTTTAATACAGGGTTGCAGGGCAATATTGTTAGATAAGGATAGGAATCCAAAGGTATGTACCTTCTTTTCGTCTCAGTATCATATATCATTTATCTGAATGAATATCATAAAATTCTACATGCAGCCTTATCCGCTGCATTTCCAATTTTCGTGAGTCTCTTCTTTCTGTTTCTATGATCAGTGGGAACCTCCCAAATTGGAGCTGGTCACTAACTCTATGGTTGACCATTATTTCAAAAAATTGGATGACGAAGAATGGGAAGATCTGAAGCTTCCAGGTCGGCTCAAATTGCCCGGTTATGCCATTTCAAAGATTTAAGCAGCACTTCCTTGCCAACTAGATGAAGCTTTGAGTGGTAGGGATACTATGTTGATGGCTAAGAGCTGACTGCATAACGTGTTGGCCAAGTTTCACAATAATCTGGGAAATACCAGCTGTAAAACAAGTTCCCATGTGAACAACTCTGAAGTATGGTAGAGATAAATGTTCCTTTTGGGGCCTTCATATTCGGTGTTATTTTTAGTTTTGCTTCATTGTCAGAGTTCATTGAGATTGCTAAACAATACGAAACACCCCACCTTAGTCTTCACTCAGTGTTGCTCCATCCTAATAACAACGTAGAAGATTCATGTCTTTAAAACAAAGAGGACTAGACCAGTTTGGGATGCCCTGCATCTATGAGTTCCTACAGCAGTGATTCTCTACATCTTAACATGAGCCAATATATGGTGCAGTGATACAAGGAATTCCGTTATGGAATTAAATCAATTTAAAGGCAACACTCACACCAATAAACAGAATAAGGGGCAAGGGGAGCTAACCCATCTGAAAAAAGTGAGAGGAATTTGCAATTAATTCCTTGGGAGGAAACTGAAAGCTACTTCACTAATTGAATGTATAGGCAATTTTGCAATCAATTCATGTTGATTTTCCACCGAAAAAAATGATGAGAAATGGATATGTACCAACAATTACTAAAATAATAAACAAACAGTTTTTGACAACTATCATAAATACAGTTCCTCATCTCTATCTCATGGCAAGCAATGATATTGTACGCTTATCAGCAGTTGCCAAACTCACAAGATCATCGTCCATGAACTGGTGAATTTGATGTGCACCTTTGTGATGGATCAACATCTAGAAACAGGAACACACATCATTATCATCAAAAACAGCAAAAGCTAGAAGCCAGTAGTGCTGCCTAAGCAGAACTAAATACGGGAGCAAAGCAAAAGGCTTCAAAGCAAGGGACTGAAAAACCTATAGGCTGTCACATGATGGTCTATGACATGCTATGATAGTTCCCATAAAATAAGAATTGAAAATCGTAATAGAATAATTCCAATCATCATACTTGTTACTCTAACCAAATATTTGAAGCCTCAATTATGATTTGATTGCAATCTACAAGCTAGAATCATGCAATCAACCGTAAAATAATCTCCAACTGGTAAGACCTCAGAATCATGCATGAGAAATCAAATACATAAGAATGGTATTTGAATAGACATTACAAATGAGTAGACACATTTCTTATGCAAGGTTAATACATTAGGTTCATAACACAATTATATTTACTAACCCATGCCTTGATATATGGGTTGTGTACAAAGCTCTTTGATGCCATATGTTCTCCGGAGAGTTTAAAAGGACAGGACAAAAAATAAAAAATAATAATAATAATAAATTGTTAGGGAAGTGCCTGACATTTTCCACAAGAAGGGGCGGTGGTGACCAGCATAAAAGTAGCAATATATGCCAAATACCATCAGTGAATTTATTCTGGTTCTCTCTATGGCCAGAAAATATGGAGAATTGCATGATCCCACATAGATGAGATGGAGCTGGAAAGTGGAAACCATCTGATTTGAGCATCTCAAAAGTTTGAAGGATTTCCAATGCTGGAGAGATTGTGCCTCAGATGCAGCAGCCAGAAGGGATTTCAGTTTTGGACAATCAGAGATTAAAAGAGGCCCTTGACATTGCAAACAAATCCAGATGGAAGCTTGTGAGTGAATCACATTCAATGATTCTTATACATTCAACTTCATTAAGAGCCATCACTGATTGTTGCCTCAACATCTCTAGCTTATCACATCTCCAAATTTCAAGTTCAGTTAGATAAGGCAGGTGTGTGGGCTGAATCTCCGTTAGAATATTGACATTCTCCTTTTTCTTTTTTTTTTTTATGTTAAGATATTTCAAATGCTCCAAACATGCCTCAACTGCTTGAGCAGTGCAGAGAGATTCCAAGTTTGGACAACCAAAGATTTCAAGAGACTAACAATGGGACTAACAATGGGAACAAATCCAATGGGAAGCTTGTGAGTAAAGCCCAACCAAAGATTTGGACGTTTCGCAGAGTAGTAATGGAATTCACAATATGTAGCGGCAAATGGGGGCTTTGCCATATACCAACTTCAAGATTTGTTTATTGGTATAATCCAATTTGCATATTTGCATGGAACGAGAATCATCCTTGATCAAAAGTCATTGGAAGCGTAGGTAGTTGATCACATCCCCTAACTGGGACAATATAGAATTTCAACCACTTGGAGCAGAGGGAAAGCAGCAGTAGCTCCATCATCATCATTGACATCAATAATTACCCTCATTCATGATTGAATAAGGAACCCATTCTTGCCATTGTGGCATGCTTTCAAATTTTAAATATTCCAGACATCCAAATGGCAACTTATTCCCATTCCCATAGAACTCAGGCCCCATGACTCTGATTCCATCAAACTCTATTATTGAGAGGCAACTTCAAGGATCCCAACTGCCCCAGGGGTGGGGGTAAGGATGAGCAAAATCTACATCTTTGAAGCTTCAATTCCACCATGTTTGATAAAGGAGAATCTCCAACCCAATCTGGAAACCTTCTCCCTGCATACCCACAAATTGAAGGTGTTTGATATTTGCATGTCGCCATAGCAGCTCAAGCACATTTCTTTCATGCAATGAGTCTTCACTGCCTTAATCATTCCATATTAACTTTAACTTCTTCAGCTTCTCCCTACACTTCAGATTGGTCTTAACACACTCTTCAACATGCAAAACATTTCTAAGCTTCTCAACACGAAGGTTTCCTTGCAGACGCTTAACTTCCCCCCAACTCTTTGATGCTGCTACATTCACTCTGCTTTCCCACAATGAAATAAGCTAACCCTCCAAGTTTTTTCAGCTTACCCATCTGTGGTGGCATTTTTCTCAGACTTTTCCGATATCAAGATGACACAAGTTGATTAATTTGGAAATTGTGGCAGGCAGCTCCACCAGATTTTGGCACCCACACAAGATTAAAGTCTTCAAGTTACTCAAATAGGCAACAGAATCAGGTAAACTTTCAACTGATGAGTGAGAAAGATCTAAATAGCGTAACTGTATAACGTTGTCAATTGAATCAGCAACTTAAAATTATTATACTCAATCAAAGACAACACTCTGTGATGTGTGAATGTTGACAAAGAATCCTGCATCTCCTCATCAACTGTATATAAGGTGCGCAGATGTTGGATTGTGAAGATCTAGTTATTGACTTCATTCTCCATCTCCTTCTCAACTTATAGGTGTTGAATCCTCTCAAGTAACTTGCATGATCTATCCACACCAAATCTAAAGCAGAATTCTCCAGAAATAGATTTAGCCCAGTTATTCATAAGATCATGCATGAAAAAAAAAAAAAAATCCCTTGATACTAAATGTTGAAGAAAGGACCTCGACACTAGATCATCGAAGCAGACTTCACCTGCTTTCTCTACTTATTCTTTCTCCATGTTCAATTTGGGTTGTGTCAGAAGGCCTTTTGCCATCCACAAACAAATTAGTTGCTCTTCCTTAAATTCATAAGCCTTTGGAACAGTGTACAATAGGCAAAACACAGGTGGGATGGAAGAAATCGATAACTCAATTTAAAAACTGAAAGAATGCTATCATTTTGCAAATTTCACATATTACTCTCCAATATTTCTATTCATTCTCTAAGATCTCTTCTGGATTGCAAGACACCTCCAAGTACTTTTGCAGACAAAGGTAAACCATCACACTTTTCGACTATTTGTCTCCCAATCCTTTCCAAGTCTAGACGAGCACTAAACAATCTCTCTCAATGAATGCAGGCCTTTCAAGCAATAACTAGCAATCATTGTCACTTAATTTTTCTAGTCGATAAGTTGGAGAGACTGGGATGTTTTGTGCAACATCTTCCTTCTGTGTCATGACAAAAATTTGATTTTTTTTTCCATCAAACCTTAAAGGGTTTAATAAATGATCTCACTCAAAATATTATTTGTTCCAACCCTTCTTATCAAATCATTATAGACAAATCATTATAGACAAGTTGAGCAAGTATAATTTTACCCGTGCCACCCATGCCAACCATAGCAAGCACATCTGAGTTATGAGTGCATACATCTTTAGATACCACCCATTTCACTATGCCTTCCTTGTCAACATCCTTGCCATAAATAATAGATTCATTAGGAACTGAGGTCGTTGGTGTTCTTTGGTATGACGATTTTTCTCTAGTGTCATCCATCAGACCAAAGGCATCTTTTTCGTCAATTAAATCTTCAAGTGTTTCAAGGATTTCTTCCAACTTGTACTTTTTTCCTGTTTTAAATGGAGTACAAGAGGAGGTAAAATCTTGCTCCTTGTCAAGAATGGTTTGTGATTCAGCTTCCATCTCCCATTGCTGAACTTTTGAAACAATCTCATCTAAAAGGTCTTCAGCTTCATAGACAGCATCTTTAAGCTCACCAAGCCATTGCTTCAAATAGGGATCAATGTGCCGCTTATCCTCTGGATCATCAATCACTTTGTTGATAATGATCATCTTAATCTTCAGTTTCTTCAGTAGTTGAGTATTAGCGAGACTTCCAGCCACGACGTATTTATGACCTTCCCCTCTTCAATGAAATACAAATTAAAGTTGTAAGTGAAAATAGAAGCAAAGGAAATCAAGAACAAGAGAAAGGAAGTCAGACAACAATAAAAACAATAACAACAAAACCTTATTCTCAAATCTAATCAAAGTCAATTACATGAGTCTTTTCTAAATTTTTCATAAAGTCAACTTAGTTCTCCCTCTCCTCACATATTTGGTACCCCCTTAACTAGAGTATTTGTAGATGGCCATTCACTCAGCTAAAGATGTGATTCCATGCTTATAGATGACATTCTATGATGGTTTTTTTCACTTTTTAAATCTCAATATGATTTAGTTCCATGCTTATAGATTTGGCCAGCAGTGAATGAATAAAATAAGAAGTTGACCTCCCTTAAAGCTCAAGCTGTTGGAAGTGCTTTCTTATCCTATGATTCTTTCATTGGTTCCTTGTCTAAGGTAGGGAAACACATAACAAAAAAATTTCAATATTTTATCATTCATCTAACCAAACGCAAGAGTTAATGAATTGAAATGATATTATAATAACAATAAGTAGCAGCATAATGCAAATGAGAAAAGTGCAGTCCAAATTTCTGTAAAGAAATGAGGAGACACTTGGACCCCAGTGATATTATTATGATTATTATTATTATTTTTTGTTCAATGAAGAGGAATCCCTTTCAAGCAAAGGCCATGATGCACCGCCATGGCTCCCCCACCTGAAGCATAGAATGTGCCTAGGACAACTGTGCGTCTAACACATAGTGTCAAGTTCACTTTTTACCATTAGGCTAACTATGGTTAGTTTGATATTATTAAGATATTATTACTATTATTGGAACACAAAATTGTTTAGAAAAGTACCATGGGTTTTTTGCAAGAGATCTTACTTATGGTATTATGTTTTTATCAAACAAATTGTAACATGAAATTTATCTAAATGTTGTATCTTTTTATTATGAATTTACAAAACAAAAATCAGTTTGATGCAAATATCATGTCACTTGGTGCACATAATTATTCAATGCACATGTCAATATAAGTACAGGACAGATGTTGTAGGGACAAAAAAATTTCTGCAAATTAAAATCAAAGGCATGATCAACCAACACGGTGATGAATCTTTTCCCTTTCTTTATTGACATAAAGTTGGCTTGGCAGATAACAACTTAGAGAGGAATGGTTGTTTACAAGCAAACATAGCGGTGGGATTATACAACTGGTTAAATTAGACAAATAGAAACAATAAAACCAAGTTCAAGAAGAACTCACAGGAACTTAAAGCAAGTAATAATACCGCGCTGATGGACATATGATGTCTGAACTTGAAGCAACTTAAGATGCCAATGTAGCAGTGTTAGGCGGAGACTACTTTAAAAACTTTGTATTACAAGAGAGAACTCCTGCAATGGAAGAAGAAAGAAGAAGAAGATCAAACAATAGTTAATTCTAACAATTTGATATTATTATTATTATTATTATTGACAACTAGAATTCTTCGACATTTCATGCGTTTTAATCAAATAATTTAGAAGACAACTGTTCTTCTTGTAATTCTTCTTATGATGCAACCTGGATTCGTTAATATATTAAAAATGAAAGTTAAACACATGGATCTCTTGATTGAAATTTTACAGTGGAACTTACATGTACTTGAAAACTAAAATTAGTCCAGGCTAGGGGTGTTTAGTATAAATAAGCCATAGATAATTGTTAGAAGGAAAGAAATAAAATAAATATAATATATATATATATATATATATATATAAAGCAAAAACAGAGATCAAACTCACCGACAACTTGGAGGATGTACGATTGATGCAGCGGCGGCAACTGAGGAAATTAGGATTGCAAGAGAAAGACACTTCCTGTAATTGATCTCTTTATCAGTGGAACTTTTTAAGTAAAAAAAATAAAAAATTAAATTAAATGAAGAAATAAAAATTACGATTTCTCCTAAAACTTAAAGACGTGTGAGGGAATAATTGGTAGAAAAAGAAAAAAGAAAAAAGAAGAAGAAGGAGGAGGAGGAAATGAAATTTTAACTTACTTCACGCATCAGAAAGGAAAGCCAACAATACACGAACTTAGAATTAAGATTTCTTCTTCTAATCACAGACTTTAAATTGAGATTTTGAGATGGTGGTGATGGTAGACACCAACAGCAACAGCAGCAGCAACAGCAACAACAACAACAACAACAACAAGGGGAGGATTGAAATACTACTAAGAAATTTAGAGAGAGAGAGAGAGAGAGAATTTCTATGGTGAAAGAAGAAAAAAGAAGGATGAGACAAAGGGCCTTTCATTTGTTAATGTAGTACTAACTGGGACCACAGACCTTCAAAGGTTCAATTATTACACCACGCGGTTTTGTCACTGCCACTTGTAGGAATCTTTGCATATGTCACTGCCAATTGCCCCAACTCGCACGCAACAACATGACACCTTGGATGCCCCCACTCATCAAAGATGAAAGTACTCCACGGGTCTTCCCGCGATTCTTCTCTTGTTATATTTTTTTCTTTTATATATATATATATAACTCTAATTAAATATATCATAACATTAATAATCCTAATTTTGTAATCAATAGTATATTATAAAAATTGAAAAAGAAATTCCCTCAAATTTTCAGTAGTTGTAACAAATATTAATTTGTTTAATAAAAATTGCAATATTTTTCATACTTAGAAGAACCCGCCTAGGGCCGCCTCCTCAATGAAACTAGATCAAATAAAATTGATGGAAGGCTTTAGTCCTTTGACTTACTTTTTTTTTTTTGTTTAGAATCGATAGGAATGGAAATAGTATTAGTAGTCTCTATTCTATTTGGGGCCGTTATTTTTTTAATATTTCATTCTGAAATTTTCGTATTATATATATTTTTATATGAATATTATTGTAATTTTGATATGGCCTAATCGCCGTCCCCACCCTCTCTTTTTGGTATTCCAATGTCTGTCCATCTATCCGTAATGGAAGACAGCTTTGTTTTGGTCCATTTCTAATAAGATTGTCAATTACATAGCATTACATCACACAAGGCCACAGAACCAGCCAGCCCATTGCAGACATTACTCATTGGCTAGAAATGCTTTTATTTTGGCCCAGATAAAAGAAACCAGAGCCTCTGCTCATTTTTGTTTCTATTTGAGCTCCGCCCTCAAATACAAAGAGATAAAAATCAGCTTTGTTCTTTGCTCTTTATCCCAGAACCAGTGAGAAGGACGCCTGCATGAGGTATATAAGATTTGGCCTGCCACAGGCACCGATGAACAGATGCAAAAAAAAAAGAAAGAAAGAAAAAGAAAAAGGGATTAAGCCCTTTGAAAAAAAATACCTTGACCTTATGATGTGGAATGTAATGTTGATAGACTATACATAAAAAAAAAAACACACAAACCACTTTCATCTTTAGCTATGAATAGGCATTTCTGAATTAGTGTCTGGCTACGCCGTAGAAAGCAGTGGCAGTCAGAGGACAGCAGCATTCAAACCCACTTTGTTACTGGAAATGGACACCGAGGAACAGCAGATTCACTCATAGACTAACTATTGCACTTTCGAAAACCATTCGGGGATTACAGGAAAGCAGATAGTTCTCATATGATCAATTGTAATGGTGTTGAACGTTGCAGGAACCTGGGGTTCTTGCAACAAGAATGAAAGGATCAACAGGGCAGAATACCTCAAAATTCACCCAAGTTGATAATTTATGAAACAACTGTAACGGCAAAAACAAGCAAAACAATGGGCAGACTTCTTCAGCAGTTCCTTACACCAACATGGTTGTCCAAAGCTACACAGGATTTAAACCCAACGAAATCCAGGAAATGGAAGGGTAGAAACCCAGAAAAATGATTAAAACCTTTTCGTCTGTTTAAAATCTCAACCACCAGTAATTTCGAGGCCACAGGGAAAACTGATGTTAACCATTCCTCCCTTAGTACAACAAAATCCTGAAACAACTCACATATTGTATTCCTAACGCCATGTTCTAAACTGAGATGACAGTTTTTCAATTGAGAGAATGCGTGCGTGAACTACTCCTCTGTTTTCACTGAGATTGTTAAGCATTTATAAACTTCTCCATCTTAGCCAGTATGCTTTCCAATTAGTCAATGGTTGCCCTAAAATTCAACCCTGAAAAGAAGCCTATTATATACTGCCCTCTTAGCATCCAAGCCTATGAGCAGAAACAAACCGCACTTCATTACATTATAAACGTAGGCATTCCACGAAGATCCCAGCCTAGTGCCAGTGCCACAACCCACCTTACCCAATTTATGAATCCAACCCAGAAAGCATTTAAACCACAACTACTTGCAAATTGAACTGCAGTTCTGTATTAGCAAAGCACATTGATAACTGAGTTTCCTGTTAAAAAAGGGAGAGATGTACTCTCAAAAGGATGGCCTGCCGAATTTAACGCTACCATATCCTAAACACAAAAATCCAAACATCTTACTTGCAAAAACATTAAAACAACCAAAAATAATAATAATAATAATAATAAATAGAAACATTCATAAGTTAGAATTTCAAAGACCTTAATTCCCCTGACCTTTATAAAAGGCCAAGGCAAGCTTTGCGTGCTCCTCCACCAGTTCAATCCGCTTCAGAAAAACTTCCATCTCCTTCACATGAAGCTCCTTCCACTTCTCCTCCAATTGTGCCTTTTTATCTCCGTCCACCACATCCAGAGCCCTTTTCACCACAAAATCAGCCATTCCTTCAAAACTCTTCCTCGTCACTTCAACGATTTCCATCTTGTCCACCTTGTCTTCCTCCTCATTTGCTGTATCCGTGTCTTCCCCATTTGCTGTGTCCATCTCCAAATCAGACTTCAAATTAGCCGATGTCTTAGTCTTACCCCTCTGGCTGAACCTAGTTCCACTCTCCTGCACTCGGCTGTCATTGCCCCATATCTTTTTTGACAAATCAAAAAGTTTCTGTTCGTGGGGTTTGGAAAAGGTCTTATCTTCACCCTTCTTCCCATTCATCAAATTGTTATCAAACCTCTTTTTCAGCCTCCCAATCTTATCCTTCAACTGTATCAATTTCACGTCAAAATGCAGCTCCTTCTTGATGAAATCATGAAAAGCATTCATATCTTTCGAGGGGTTGATCCCTTTTTTCTCCGTGAAGTCCCAGAAACCTTCCAACAGAGCAATCTCATCATCCTCGCTCCACCTCCGTTCGAACAGCTTCTTCTTAACCTCAGACTTCTCTCCAGATTCAGCATCCTCCTTCACTCGTTTGGCCGGACTCCGCTCGGCGTCACTGGGCCTCTTCTTCTCCCCGGTCGCCGACACAGCCACCACAATAGAAGTCCCCGCTGTCGCCGCCGCAGCCTTATATGTCTCGGAAGATCTCGTGCGGGCAGTCTTCACGGGTGTCGGCGTCGGTTCCGTTGCTGGCTCTTGCTCTGGATCCGGCTCCGGCTCCGACTCCTCCCCGGACTCATCATCGGCAGCAGACCCAGAATCCGATTCGTGGGATTCAGCTTCCTGTAGTTGGTCGACGGCATCTGGCTTCTTCGTCGAGGACGGCAGTGGGGTTTTGGAGGTCGGAGTATCGTCTTCCTCGGGAGAAGAGTTAGAAGAAGCAGAAGGTGTTTTGGGCTCGGACTCATCGCCTGATTCTGATTCCTCTGATTCAGCTCCCTGCTGTTGTTGGGTTACACCATTATCTGGCTCCTTCATCGGTGCCGTGTTTGTGGCTTTGGACGGCGTCGTATCCTCTTCTTGCTCAGAAGAAGACGAAGAAGAAGAAGAAGAAGAAGCGGCGGGCGGTGCTTCGAGGAGCGCCCTTTTCACTTTCCTAGTGAAAGTAGCCATTCCACTTTGGAGATGGAGAGACAGAGAGAGACCAAATAAATACAAATTATATAATATATAGAATAAAAAAAACACACACACACACACACACAAAATTCGATATATATATATATTATAAGAATATATATTGAGATGCTTACTTTTTATTAATATATATTCAAATTTTATCAATTAAATTAATTATATTATAAAAATAATATTATATATAATATAAAATAATCTTACATAAATATATAATAATAATAATAATAATTTATTATATATATATATATATAATTTGTTTTAATTTCACAATTTTTATTTTTATCAAACATTTGTCATCTTTAAATAAATATTTAATTGAATTCATTTTTAACTAAAAAATGTTATTAATATTGACCCTCCCATCGCCCCTTTCATTTCACTTGATGTCAATTGAATGGTGTTATTAGTTATACTATAATTACTAGACAACTCTTCATCTTGGGGTGATGTTTGTAGTAATGAGTAGTCCATAATATTAATAACATTTTCAATTAGAAATAAATTCAATTAAATCTTCATTTGCTAAGTAGAATAATTGTTACCTGCAGCTTCAAAGGTCCATTTACCAAAAGTAAATTCAATCAATTCTGTATTTCCTAACCTTACACCATTGCAATTAACAGCAACTAAGATATTGCAATCAACAACAACTAACTAGCGATGATAACATGACAATTAACAACAACTAAGGATTATTGTGCTTAAGAAATATAAAATTGATTGAATTTATTTAGGTAAATGGACCATTTTAATTAGTAGCACATACCAATTACTCTACCTTGGAAATGGAGAGTTAATTGAATTTACTTTTAGCCTAAAAACATTACCACTAGATGAAGAGTTGTGTAGCAATTGTGGTATAATATAATCACATCCTTCAATTAACATTACAAAAGACAAAAAAGTTGTGTGGTAAATTTATAATTATTTCAAAGTTTATTTCTTAATCATTTATCTTTCAATATTGATAATCAATTTATTTTAATAATAAAGTTATCTTAGCAAAATTAGAGAATACTCCCACTTGTTTATTAGTATTTATTTTTTGGTTCTAATGAAAACAACCCTAGTGTGTCAATTTATGGCCAATTCACTAATGTTTTTGTTAGAGACATATTGAAAACGATTTCTTTCCTAAACAGGAATTTTATGATTTTGATTATCAATTAAGCAACGTGAAATCTGATTTTAAGACCATTTACAACAATGCTCTTAAGTGAAAGTTTAGGAATTTGACACTACAATTTGGCATGCTCAGTATATCTTTTTTTTTTTTTCCTTAATTATTTTATCAAGTTTCCTTTATCTCTTCCTTAACTATTTCGTCACTATACATACTTTATTCTTTCCTTGACTTTACACAAAAAAAAAAAATGATGATTTTAAATCAAATGGAATGAATTTAGCCACAGTAATAGAAAAATTTATTTTGTTTTTCAATGTTTGACAAAATAATTCATCCCTTTCTCTCCCCCTCCTTTTATTAGCAACATAATTTGAAATAAGTTCATTGATCAAATTCTTTCCTATGCATTTATTTAATTTTTTTTAAATAATTTATTTCCTCTTTTCTCCTACTCCTTTTAGTTGCTATCCAAAAGAATTTAATACGATCCGAAAATAATTCCGTCTCACCTGACACCTCTGATTTTTGTTTTATTTTTTTGTCTTAATTTCATTAACTATCCATCTCAAAATGTGGGCTTTTTTGGACTTGATTCACTTCCGGCTACCTACCTCCAATGACATTATATTTTCTGCCTTTCGCTTTTGGATATGGGCTATATCTAAACTCTTGGGCCCATATACGCACACTTATATAATTTTCTTTTCATTTTTTTATCCTTCTTTTTTCTTGGCCACATCTCTCAATTTCATTATTTAGAGACATTTCTTTTTTGGGAGATTCTTGGCTTAATGACATCTATACAATATTTTCCTTATTTTAGCTTCTTTTATCCTCCACTCTTTCAATTTTATGAAGAAAAAGAGGTATTTTTGACTTAATCTCTCTTTTTACTTTGAATGGATATTTGATAGTTTACTAGTAATTAATGAAAAGACTAATTATAACGAGTGTGAAATTAAACTAAATTCATTAAAATTTTAAAATAAGGTTTCTTTATGGTAGTGGAATGATAATAATAATGTTTATATTTTGTTTTTTTATTCAAAAACTCTTCTTAAAATTTACTTAAATTTCAATTCAATTATTAAAAAAAAAAGAATTTGCATTTTTCCTAAATCTTATTTATCTTCATTACTTCATTTGCTTTGATCATCTGCAAGCATATTTTATTGCAAAATTAAAAAGAAAAAATAATGAAAAGTAGAAAGAACCCATAATTCACAAACATAAAAGGAGAAATGTTTGAATATTTATTGCTCTACATTATCATGGTTAAGATTTCTTCTCTTTTGTGTGTATTGTGTATTTATACCTTAAGGTGGTTAATGTTATGTCTTAAAAAAAAAATCAATATTAAAAGATACTGAAAAAACTATGAGAGATGGATTTGTAATTCAACCGTTACCACAAATATACATTACAATTGTCACACAATCAATGGATGAATGTATCAAGAACATAGTATCTGTGCATTATTATTATTATCATTGCATCTATTATTAGAAACATAGGGGTAATGCAACTCCTTTTAAGGAGTAAGTACATGCACGTGGGGTAAAGGGGGGCATCAAGGAGGAGCAAATCAAAGATTTGGTAATGTGTTCCCTAATCCTGAGTACCAAATCTTAAGGATGGTTGATGTATAATAGAGTCGATTTTGCTAGGGTTATTTTGATGAGTAGAGCACTTGTTATTAGAAATACTATGACATTGCTACCTAAAGGGAATTGTGTTGGTGTGGTTGAAAAAGCATATGGGAGTTTAGAAATATATTCCACGACTTTAGAGATGGTTAAAGTATAAAGGAGTCCAACTTTACTAAAAAATAGAGAGGGGGTTGTTAAACGAAGTGTGGGAGTAGGTTGGTAAGGTTTAATGAGGTAGCATTGCCAATCTCTTTAATAAATTGTCATGGTGATAAGGTAGTACAAAGCAACACCACTAACTTTTCCAACGGACTATCATAATGATAGTAGCAAGATGGTAACATATTGCAAAGTATCATTGCTAACCTCTATTTATCTTTATTGCTTTGTCTACTCTAGTCATCTTCAAGCATATTTTTTTGCTAAATTCAAAAAGACAAAGCAATGAAAAGTAAAAAGAATATAAAATTCACAAACATATAAAGAAAAGAGTTTGAATCTTTATTGCCTTACATTATTATAATGTCGTGTCTTATAAAAAAATTAATATTAAAAAATATTGACAAAATTATGAGAGATAAATTTGTAATTTAACCATTGTCACAAATAAATGTATAGTTGCTACATCAATCAATGAATGAATGCATAAAAAAGATAATATCTATATATTATTATTATTATTATTATTATTATTATTATTATTATATTACAAGTGTATATAATAAAATAAAAAATAATTATAATTTTTTATTAATTAAATTAAAATTATATTATAAAATAATAAAAATTATTATTTTAAAATTTATTAAAAATGTTAAAATTTTGAGATATCAATTTGAATTTTATTATTTTTATATTAAATATAAATTTTATAATTTATTAAATATTAAAAAAATTACATTTAATTTAAAATATAACTTTCAAATGTCACTATAACTATAACTTTAAATACGCTCATACTGACGTCATAGAGAAGGACGTCTTGACTTCGGAGCCCATTTGTCACAATCGAGAGCCTGATTTTACTTTGTAATTTTTCATTTTTAATTTTTTTTAAATTTTTTTCTGAATGGTTTTGTTTTGATTACCAAGCCAGCTTACGGGCGGCAGCCTCAGAGTTGGGAGATTGACTGTCTGTTTCTGTCGTTCTCTTATCTCTCTCTCTCATCTCTCTGCACCAAATGGCTTCCCCGTCTGCAGCTAAAGCCCAGCACCAACAGCAACATGATGACCAGGTTCCTTCTCTTTTCTTGACCCAACAACTTGGTCAATGTTCTTCTGTCGTTTCAAGCAGACTGTGTTTTCAGATAAGTTGTTGTGTTGTCTGCAAGTGGATAATGTTTTCAATCTGAATCCTTTGACCCCCCTTTTTAATCGTTGTTCACTAGGAATGTTATTGATAGTGCTTTGAGCTATTAAGTGATGTGATTCAAATATGAAATTCTCAAATGGGTTATGTTACTTGATTGTATTCTACAAAAGATGGTTCCTTTTTTGGTTTTTTCTTTTATTCCAAACTTGACAGCTTTTGGTGGAGGAGAACATGGCTACCAGAACCTTGATATTAAACCGGCCTAAGCAATTGAATGCTCTTACCTTCTCTATGGTAACCACTTTTGCATTTTCCTTTTCATCTTTTCTTTCTTTCACTATTTCTTATAATGTTCTGCAATAAGCCCACAATTTTATGTATATTTGTTTCCTTTCTCTCTAGATTTCCAAGCTATCTGATCTTTTCACTGCTTATGAGGAGGATCCAAATGTGAAACTGATCATACTTAAGGTACTTCTTCTCCACTATGATGGATTTATCATTGCAAATGGAATCTCCAAATTCCTTGTTATGCCAATACAATCAGGAGATTGTTGCCGCATCCTCACTTTGATTTACAAATTTATATGACATTCCTAGGAAGGGAGCTAACTTTCATGTTTTCAAATGCCATTTATGCTTGGAAATCGTCATTGTAACCTTTAGTTATTCACTTTCAGGGAAAAGGAAGGGCATTCTGCTCAGGTGGTGATGTGGCTGCTCTGGTTCATGACATTCGTGAAGGTAGCCAGCTGCTTTCTGTTTTTTCTTCTAACTATTCCCTGTTTCTAATCCATGGCATTCAAATGATTAGTTACTTTTGTATGCATCAGGCAATGGGAAATTGGGATTCAATTTCTTCCGAAAGGAATTCACTTTGGACTATTTGATCGCAACATACTCTAAACCCCAGGTAAGCCATTATGTTTCTTCAGTTGAAATTTCCATAAACTTCTTTTATTCACCCTCCAGTTATGTTGAAGGTTTCCCTTCTTAATGGAATTGTCATGGGAGGTGGAGTTGGTGTTTCAATACATGGACGATTCCGCGTTGCAACAGAGAACTCGGTACTTGTCTACCTTTGTTTCAGATTTGAAGTAATAGAAAAAATTTTGTTTAACCTTCTCAGGTTAAGACTTGCTTGCTCCAAAGTGTCCTCACTTTGGTTCTTGGTTGATTGATTTCCAATTAGTTAGCTTCTTTTCCTTTTTTCTCTTTTTTTGGATAATAAAAGGAATGAAGGTCTGGCATCTGGAACTTATCTGACAGCCTTCAAATTTGTAACATCCTTCTGCAATACATCTTATCTGGGGAAAATATGAGTTCACCTCAGGCACTGCTATAATGCACAATCTATATTCTCTGTTGTTTTGGAAGTTTGCATTGTAGCTTCTATAATTAATGAACCTTTACCTTGGTTTCTCTGCAGGTCTTTGCAATGCCTGAAACAGCACTGGGCCTCTTCCCAGATGTAGGAGCCACGTACTTCTTGTCAAGGCTTCCTGGATTCTTTGGTGAGGCCACTTGTATTCTTATTTCTCCTTGTATGTTACTGTGCAGACACGATTCTTCTTCAGTATGTGGCCTCTGGATGGGAACTATTAAGCAGACAGGGCAAGATTGAAGCCATGTTGCAATCTGTGTTGTTTTGGTGTCTAGTTAGTTATCTGTGCCTTGCATGTGATTTCTATTGTGGCTGAAATGATTGGGAAGGTCTATTTTGGCTGTCCTATTTCTCCTACAATTTAATGTTTGGTAAATTCAACCTTTACAACATTGTTTTACTTGCTTAAATTTCAAGCCAATAACTTATTATGGTTATTTGGGTTCTTTGCTTCAAAGAAGTGGTCATCCACTGCATTTTACCAGCATGTTTTACTGTTCACAAATTTTAGAAGCATGTACACTTCAAAGTTGTTATCACCCAGACCATTTTACCAGCATGTTTTATTTCTCACAAATTTCCCTGTGTATTGCAGCTGCTTGAAAACTTTAGGATACCTTTAAGTTTAATATTAACTTTCTGGTGAAATATCAACACCATAAGCATTTTTTTTGCATCATTTGATGTCACAAAAGAGATATGCTGGACTTCTTTCATGATTTAAGACTCCTTCAATGAATTGATATCCATGGATTGTTAGCCTTGTGTACTAGACACTTTGTTTTATGTGATTTTTCATTGTTCTGTTGCCTTGGATTTGTTTTGTGTGATAGGGTCCTTTCCCTACATTTTTTGGCAGGGGAATATCTTGGACTTACAGGTTCAAGGTTGGATGGTGCAGAAATGCTTGCATGCGGCCTTGCAACTCACTTTGTTCCATCAGTGGTACTTTCTTGCCCTACAATTATTGAGTTCTAGAGATACTGAAGCTCAAAATCTGCAGATAGAAAAGTTGAATAATCCTGATTGCAAGTAATACTAGTAACATGTGTTTTTCTATTTTTGCTGGTATGTATGCATTTCATGTGGCTATTATGATTGCTCCCAGGCATTACTGTTTGAAATAATTATGCTTGTTGACTTAGAATTCATCCAATGTAATTGCATCAAGTTAATCAAGTAGCTAGAGACACTGAGGTGGCCAAAGCAGCATCTAATGCTGTATTCTTCTGTTTGATGCTGAATACCAGTCAATCATGTGATTGTTAATTATTCAAAGTTAGTTATTCATAAGACAATGACAAAATCATTTGAAAGTTATTGCATCTATTTATAGTGACACGAGCTTGTAGACATAAAATATATAGCTTAGTTTATTTTCAATGTTTAATTGAATCGTTGGAATTAATCATATCCTAGATTTAGCATTCAAATTGCTCTTTTTGTTTGGTACACTTTGAAATGTCACACATGGATCATGGGATTAATATGTGAAGCACTTCAAGTTTGCTTAAAGTAGGACATGGCTCTATCAGCTCTAAAAAAGGTCATGTCTTGGCCTTTCAAGTGTTTATAACCTGGCTTTGAGCTCAAAATGTAGAAAGTGGGTGCTCAGCTTCCATCTCTATGGCTCTCTTCTTTCCTTTGTTAAATCCTTATCAATGTCAACACATCGACTCATCAATGATGTCTGATTGTTTTTTGTTTTTCACTTGATTTTTAGAGATTGTCAGCTTTAGAAGAAGCATTATGCAAGGCGAGCTCCAGTGATCCAGCTGTGATTTCAGCAATTATAGATCAGTATGCACAGCAACCAAATTTGAAGGAAAAAAGTGTTTATCATAGGTTAGTTATTAATTTCATATCCAGAACTCTTAGTAAATGGAGGGTCATGACTGTAGATTGCATTTTGCAAATTTAAAGTTACATCGAAAGGTTTGTGTATCTTTTTCCCCTTTATTTTTAGGAAGCATCTCAATCATTTTATTTCACACATAAAACAAGAAGAATCTAACTAAATCCTTTTATTTTGAAGCATTGCTGCTTTATTTGGATTATGGTGCAGAACTGCGAATGTTGGATTGTCTACGTTACTACTTTCTCATTTCTGTGATTACCTCACTGCAGGTTGGAAACCATTGATAGATGCTTCTCCTACAGTACAGTTGAAGATATTATATCTGCACTTGTAAGTTACTGGTGTAGCATAGTCCTGTTTAAAGAAGATTCCTCATTCACGATAATTGTAATGAGTACCTCTAGTGGCTCTATGCAAGTGCACTTTTGATGACTTCTCAAGATTCATGATAGTAATTTTTACTAGTGAAGCCAAAATACCATCTGGCTATTGTGCAGGAGAGAGAGGTAATGAACAGGCCAAATGACTGGGCTTCTGCCACCATTCAGAGACTGAAGAAGGCTTCTCCAACGAGTCTTAAGATTTCTCTTAGAGCGGTGAGGGTGCAATTTCCTTTTCAAGTAGTTTTTCATCTGTTTTACTGTAAATGTGAAACTTGGTACTTAGTTGATAATAAACTTGGAATTTCTGTTGGAATGCATGATTGAGTAACTGTCATTGAATCTGTGAACACCTTGAATGCATCGTGTGAATCTTTCCCAAGTCTGCTTGAGCAACCCTTAAGCATCATACACAAAGGCTTAATGTTGTGATTAAAGTTCTCTTGATGAGTTTTTAGTTGTGCGAAAGGTGTCAAACTTATTTTAACATGTGGTGCTTTAACATGAATAAAACAACTTCATTTACTTTTGCATATTCAGGCAGAAAATGTGGGTGGTGAATTGACTTATAAGTTACCGAGAATGCCTTGAGGGAGAGAGTGAATACTAGAGGGTTGCAATGGCTTTTAACTTGGGAGCTTTATGGGTGAAGATAACAAGAACGTAAAAATGCATGTTAGCTGATTGAGTAACCTAACTAAAATTAACTTAATAAACTAAGATTTCCCCAAAGCGCTGTGGTTTATTTCTAGATGAGCAGGAAAGCATATAGTCAGAATACACATTCCTACTGTCATAATTGTTTTATATATATATATATATATATAATCTGTTCACACAGGGTCCCAGATTCTAGCTAATCCTTAGCAATTATGACAGTAAGCTCCTGACCTTTTGTAACTAGGCTATGCAATTATCCTAGCTAATCCTTAGCATTAGGTAAGCTCCTGCATGCTGGAGCTTGTCAAGAACAACACAAATCAGAACCTGAAATTTGTTTTTTGAGCTGTCAATTATATATTGTTTTCCTTGTTTCTTATCTTTTCATTGGAATTATGAAAAATTCCAGTTGACCGGTTGACTGTGTTTGGTCTCTTCACGTCTCTCTAATATCTTTTGTCTGCATGCATGCACACTCTTTGGTGCTAAATGTTTTTGTAGTCTTTGCCATTATGTGGTGTGAAAATAAGTCAACATTTCATATTTGAAAGTGCTTACAAATGGTTAGAATTGTTCCGATGACAGTTGAGGATTGATACTGAAACTATTTTGAACCTTTAACATCCTCAATTTGCTCCCCCTTTTCTGTTTATTGTGAATGTGGAACTTTGGCATTATGTGATTTAGGAACCTATTCGAAGCTCCTGGATTCCAACAAATTAATTTTGTTATTGTAATCCCAGATTAGAGAAGGACGGCTCCAAGGTGTTGGTCAATGCTTCATTCGCGAGTATAGAATGGCTTGTCATGTTATGCAGGGAAAGCTTAGCAAGGATTTTGTGGAGGTTGTGATCTGATTTGAATGTGTATCACTTTTATTGCCTTTTGCCTCCTTCCTTGTGAATGATTCTTATGCCTCCCATTTTTTTCGCAGGGTTGTAGAGCTATATTGCTGGATAAGGATAGGAATCCAAAGGTATGGTCATTTTCTGAACAGAAATGTTTTCTTTCAAGTGACTTTTTGGCCTCTTGTCTTCATTCCTGCATCATAAATCATTCCATTTACCCACCATTGAATCTTAGAAGCCTCGACCCTTTTCTTTTAGTTTCTTCTTCTTCAAACTGTCTGTCTATACACATCTTTCTGCATCTTTACACAGTGGCAACCTTCTAAACTGGAGCTTGTCAGTAAATTTATGGTTGATCATTACTTCAAAAAAGTGGAAGACAAAGATTGGGAAGATCTAAAGCTCCCAGCTCGGCCCAACTTGCCTGGATATGCAATTGCAAAAATATAAGCATTGCTTCCTATGAAGCAGTTGACTCAGAGCTACCATACGTAGTAGCTCAAGAACTGGGCCAATGATGCGTTGGTCAGGTTCACATGCATCCCGAGTTTACACAGGTTAAAATAAGTTCCTGGTGAATAAATTTGAAGCCCCTTAAAGATGTATGTTTCGTATCCAAATGCAGCAGAATATGTTTGTTAACCTTGTGAAAACAGTGTTATTCTGTAATATTTGTAATGCTGCAATCATGGATGAAACTGTGTCTTGTAAGTGCTGACAATTTACCTTCCCTGAGAATGAATGTGATATCCCAAGTCTACTCACCTCATCTGGGGCTTTTCCTGGGAGTGATGAGCGCAATCTGTTCATGGGACTCATCCCATGTGAAGGAGGTCCAATGTAGAACCTGGTGTACCAACATTTTTTCTTGCCCTGCATGGGATGCTGCGGATGGCTAAATAGTAAATGAGCTTGGAGAAGATCAAAGATGGTGATCAGCCAATGTTACTGAAGTAAGAAGAACAAAATAATTATGATTACTACATGTTATGGAAGCAAGACAACTCAGAAATGTTGCGCAGTCGATGGGGGTTTCTCAATAATATAATATAATGCAAAGTGACTTCTGAAACATCAAGTAACTAAATTTTCAGGCGCATGCAATCCTAAACTTCAACGTCGAATCCTTCGCAACATGACAGACTATGCGCAGTAGCAATTATTTTATGCGTTAATTAATTAACGCAATTAATCGAATGCTCGATTCAAAAAGCGTTCTTGAACGAATATTTTACTTCATAACACGAAAAAAAAAAAAAAGAAAAAAAAAAAAAAAAAAAAACCAAGGCCAGCGTCGACCTCTGTGTATTTTGACTTTCTTGAGGGTATCCACTCGTAGCATATTAACACAATAAACACGTTAGATATAAAACTCCCAATAGAGGTCAAATTTGAACCAAGCAAGGAAAAGTCAACATGCATTGTACAAGGAGGCAGGGTGAGTGCAATCTTTAATTACCACTTGCTTAATTAGTACTTAATTTGGACATCTTTGGATGCCAATTGCCAAGTTCTACAGCTTATGTTTGTCACGTTGGAAGAAGAATTTTTGTTTAGACGCATGGAATTAGCTAAGCATTTTGTTCCTATATATATATATATAACTAGCAATGGTAGAAACGATAATAAAAAGTCATCATAGAAAACTTCATGGTCCGCGGCTATTTATACTTAGAAAAGGGAAAAAGTTGATGGTCAGAGGAAGAAAAATGAAAGATGGACTGGGGTAGGCACGTAATTTTTTTTAATTATTTTGTTTACATTTTTCTCTTTTCATTAATTTATTTTTTTATATTATTATAATAATATCTGTATTATTATATTAATTGTACTCATTTGCATTTATTATTTTCACGTCCAACAAGCATTTTCCTCTAACAAATAGTAGCGAATGGCAGATAGCATACAATAGATACCCGATGGTATAAAATGATAAACAGAGACATAAGCTATTTTATATTATTTTTTGCAATATAAAAAATAGAATTAAGTTTTTATTTATCATTCTTCACATTTCTCTGTGGTGTTTTTTAAGTCACAATTTACAACACAATGATTTTAACACCCTTTTTTCTTTTTTTCTTCCTAAGAAAAAATATGGCCAAAATTTCAATCTGGGGTTTCTACCATTAGCAAAATCAACAATACCCAACTTATGTATTTCCTCGTAGAAATTAAGAATAAATTAGACAATCACTACTTATAAAATAGCACAAAATTCTCACTTATAATAAACTCAATTGTAGCTAATCTCAAAGAAAAAGGCCCCAAGGATGCATAAGAAAGTTGACAGTTCCTCATCCTAACTACTAAGTATGGGTTAATCGGTACTAACTTTAAAGTTTAGGGTAATGTTGGGAACCATACACTCTATAATGGGTGTAAAAATTAGATTAGCAACAACATTTCAGTGCATCAAAATGAACTTGTTCAGAGAAAATTTTGAGTTCGGTAAATTGGATTCTCGTACAACTCTTGGACATTCTGAATTGAATTAACTGGAATCATGTGGCAGACCCAGATAATCCCTCAACTCATAAGGAAAGCAACGATAGCGCTTCCATGACTTCCCGTGAGACTTGAATATGCTGATCACCTTGTCCTTGGTGGATGATCTTCCATTAATATGCAACAAAGCCAAAAGGTTCTCGACTGACCCACAAGCCAGTAATTCCTCTAGTACTCTCTCTGTTGGGAGAAACTTGCATACCAACCACAAGATCTTGACACCCAACTTAGTGGCGGTGTCGGAAACATACAACAATTTCTTGGACACAGCGGCAATGCCCATGCCATGCTCCACAAAGGCCAGCCTTCCTTCTGCACATTCACATGACAAGTTGATCAGCCACAAGATCTTCTCACATCTTGATCTGTTGGAGTCCGGCAGCAGCTCCACGAGGACGCATATCGCGCCGGCCTCGATCGCCCTCAACCGGCTTTTCCCGGAAGAGCTCAAGATGTCAATAAGAACTTCCAAGGCTGATGAACTTGCCTTGGCAAAAAACTCATCAGATACCAGCTCCAACATCGATTTGAACAAGTCCACACCCTGATCTCGGATCAGGAAACTCCAATCATAATCTGTTTTATCAGTCATGTTTCGAAAGATAAACAGTGCGTGGAGCCTGGCTCCTGCACTTCCTCTTTGAAGCATGATTGATATCGATTTCATGGATTCTGGCTTTGATATTAATTTGAAAGCTCTCTCCTCCTGGGACAGCAAAGGCAGCTGATGTAAAACAGCCAAAGCCTCCTCACAAGCCCTGCTTGTAATATATTCCGAGTCCGAGGTTCCTGCCACATTAACAAGGATCTTGACAAGCATTTCAACTCCGCCTAATCTAATCAAATCCCCTTTGACACTCTCGTCCGCAGCTGCGCCACTTGCTTCTACAATGGACCTGAGTTTCCTGAGATGGCTGACTTTAAAAGGGGATGACTCAATGGCGTCGATCAGCAACCCAATCTCATCGTGCTTGATGGATAGTGGCGCGTGGGAGGGAGTGCGAGATGTGTTCATGTTGTCAGGCCAACAAAGAATGAGGCGCTTTAGAGTGGAGTTAGGGGTGATATCAAAGTTTTGGACGCATTGCATTGTGGCAGGGCACGTTTTCTTCTTGTAAATGAAGAACCATCTCTCAATGTTCTTGCGCTCGTAGGTGACACCAGTTGAGATGGTGACAGGGTCTTTCATCAACTCCATTGAAATGGGGCACCTGAAATCTTCAGGGTATATGTTCATATCATCTTCTTCCTCCATCTTCATTGCTAAACGATGATGACTCTTTTCAAGCTTCCTTTTTGTATCCATACTTGTATTTGTGTTTGATTTCCTATTCAATCAAGAGGAGAAAATAGGGAGGGAGAAGAGATTGAAATCTATTGAACGAACGTTAATAGGCTTATATAGTTACACACACAATGACACAAATCCTTCAAAGTACATGAAAAAGTAAAAAATTATAGATTCGAAAAATGTGAAAAGTCCAAAGAAGATATATATATATATATATATATGTTCAAAGTCAAATATATGGATGCTTTTGCTAGCTGTAGCTTGTTATAGTATTGCAAATGGTGATAACCATGACATCCATTACCATTTGCCGCAATTTCCTATTCCACCCATTTGTTTGATTGTTTCTTTTTCGCATTTGCCTGCCAACCAACCAATCATATCTCAATGTCAAAAAAAGGTTCACTTGATTTGAGAGGCAGCATTTTGCATTAATATGGGCAGAACAAGAAAATTCAGAACTTATGAAGGGCAGTGTATATATTTATGTGTCTTAAAAAAAAAAAAAACAAAAAAAAAGAAAAAGAAAAAAGAAAAAAAGAAAAGGCTAGAAATGAAATTTACAGTTGCCGACTGTTTGTGGGCTGGGGTTGACTTCGTGAAAGAGTAGAGTGCAAATGCTAATGAAAGACTGATCTTTTTTATGTTATTCAGAACCTCCACTTCTTCAAAATACTAAACGCGGGCGAGGACTGCGAGGCTTTGCATGTTTTCGTGCCCCCCTTCCCTATTGAAAAGAGGAAAAAGAAAAAAGAAGAGAAAAGAAAAAAGATACATACATACGTATATTTATGTGTGTGTGTGTGTGTGTGTTTGGGTGTGTGTGTGTGTGTTTGTTGTGTATATTACATAAAACTTACCTTGTCTTAGCTAACCGTTGAGCTGCCTTGCCGACTCTCTCCATCAGCACCTTTTTATTTATTTGTTTGATTTCCTTTCCGTTTATGCACGGTACAAGTACACCTTCCTAGTCGGGAGACGTCACAAACAATTACCGCCTTGTAGTGTTATCTCTATTGTCCCACAAATGTGGTCTGCAGGTTACAAACACGCCCCACTCGAAAAATCAGGCCAACACTCGAGAGGTTATTTGTTCGATTATTGATGATTAGATATGTATTACACAAAACCCTTTTAAGCAAATTTCGAGTTTGTAGCACGGCTCTTACCGCCGCAACTTCTAATTGAGACATTGAAATCAATTAAGTGATTCAAACCGTATGACACAAACTAGTGCATGGTTTTAAGAAAAAAAAAACAAAACTATTCTAGCAATGTCTATCTCGCCAATTACATGAACAATAGGTAAAAGCAATGTGCTACAACTTGCTGATGTAATGGCACCCCGTCCAAGACTAAAACAAACACAAAGTAGTCAGTAGCTGGGGAATATGCACTCCATCTTTCGTCATTCGCTTGATTCTAATCCCCCCAGATGAGTATTACACCACCTTATCAAGGCCTGCTATATGTTAGTTTAAGAGGCGGAACCATTTATAAAGTAGTATATAAATATTAGTCGAATATGTCAGGAACGATTCAACTGATTAAAGAAGACATGACAGTTGTTTGGCGTTGAGCCAATTACCGGTCAAAACTCTATTTCATATGAATATATCTTATGGGTTGTTAAAATTATTTTGTTTTATGATATATACAAAAAGGAAACATTTTATGGCAAGACAAAGAACGTGACCAAGTGCATCTACGTTGAGGTCTGAAGGTTGCTATTTGTTTCTACTGTGAGTAGATGGAGGAGATTGATGCATAGTTGGTGATGCTGCCTTGCCATATCAAAAGACAAAGACTAGCCTTTGTATACCACATTCTTCAAGTTTAAAAGTTAGTTATGTTAATTGATAAATTTAACTTGGAGGTTTTGTTTGTCTTATTCATCGAGTTAATCAGTGATTAAACTTGACATTCAAATTAAAAGTTTGTATTTGAATGTAAACACAAAACTTGATGATATAACGCTTAGGTTTACAAATTTTGAATTTGTAAACTTACATAACTTTGTGTACAAGAAACCTATTATCAATGAAAAGCATGTATCAAAAACATTGCTGCACAACTTCAACTCTTTCCTCTCCTTCGTCTGCTAATTGATCCATATAACAAACCAATAAAGTAAGCTTTAAGAAAAAAAACAAAACTCTACTCTTTTAAAAACTTTATTCTCTCCAACCAACAAATTTAGTATTAGAGTTTTCTTTCTTGTTCTTAAGGGACTTGTAACCTGTAAAACTTGAGTGAATTACACAACAAACCAATGAGACAAAAGAAGAATTAGAGGGAACCATAACCTTAGCTCTTGCAAATGACATAATTAAACTTTTCTCCACCTTTACCATTAAAATTCTTTAAAGAAAAATATCTCTAGTGAACATTGATGATGAAAACTTATCTTAATGCCTTTAATTTATAAGAGGTTACTAAAATAGAGAAGTTATACCCCCACTTTCAAAAAATCCTACAATAACTCAACTTAAGAATAATAGTGAACAAACTTTTAAACAATTCAAAGTATTAACATGCATTCATTTAGTAGTCACAAAGGTTATATTTAGTAGAAATATGACCTGTGAGACAACTTAGAAGGCATAGAGGTAGTTGAGAAAGAAGTATGCTAAAGTTGAAAAAAATTAGAACTATGCAATTGTTAAACTTAAGAAGAGAATATGAGCTGTTAAGAATGAACTCTAAAAAGATCAAGGAGTGTTGTTCCCACAATCTTGTATGAGTTGTAATTGTTGTCAACTAGGATTAAGTGTGCAAGAGAGTAAAATCACATGAAAGGACAATAAAGTCACTTGGAAGAGCAAGAAAGTAAATTCGTCGCGTAAGGGCAAGAACGTAAATCTGCCGTGTAAGCCCTATTAGGATTTCATGGAAGAGAGTATATAAAGTTCTCGGAAGACAAAACTAGGGCAGAGGACCAACACATGGAAGAGAGTATATAAAGGCCTTGGAAGACAAAACTAGGGAAGAGAGCCAACACAATTGAATAAACAGTAACCCTATAGTAACCGGCTAAAAGGAAGAGAGAGCAAAATAGCAAGAGATCAGAAACAACACCACCAGGAGAGCAAACCAGAAACGTCACCACTGGGAGAGCAAACCAGAACGTGCGACCTCCTACAAGCAAACTAGAAACGCCTCCTGCAAGCAAACCAGAAACACATCCTGCGTGCAAACCAGAAACACATCCTACAAGTAAACCAGAAACGCACAATCAGCAAGAGGAGAAATAAGAAACAGACTACCTGGAAGAGAAGACAATAGACCTGGTATCCGTGAGACCACTCGAAAGAGAAGACAACATACTAGAAGTGTGAGACAGGCCGAGAGACATGAACTAGAAAAACCAATAGCGTGAGGCAGGCCGAGAGACGTGAAACGGTAGACTAAAAGCTTGAGTGGAAGCTGTGAAACCGTGAGACAGTGAAAGCAGGAGTTGTGTGAAACAACCTAAAGAAGGAATTCAGCGAAGCATCGGAAAGAACTCAACGTAATTCCAAATTTCTTTAAGAGAGGTTAGAAAGCGTTGTAGTGAACTTCTAAGTGGCAGTAGAGTAGCCTTTCAATTCAACAAAGGCAAGACAAACTAAAAGAAGGGTAGACACAATAAGTGACACTATTTGTATTGTACTTACTTAGTAATTGCAATAGTGAAAGGAGCAGAAGATTAAGACGTCCATTGTAACCAGAATTCTCAAGTATAGTGGATAGTATCAGTAAGGGAGAGTCCCTAGCACCGTGGATGTACGTTATGTTGACGGAACCACGTAAATCTCGTATGTCCTTAATTTGCTTTACGTTCTGTATTTTGAATTGAGTTGTGAATGTAGCTAAAGTATCAGCCAACCCATAACCTAACGAAGACCTAAACAAGAACATCTGAATTGTCTATTAGGCAAGGTGTTTGAAAGGTGACTTTAGGAACTATTGTGATTAGTAGGTAGCAATAGATCTACCTTAGTTGAATCTGAGAAAGAGTTTACTTTTAAGAAGAGATTGAAGTTGTTCACTTACCTGCGAATTGCAAATTGTGGTGATACTGATTCACCCCCCTCTTAGTATCACAAATTAGTAGATCCTAGGGTGAAGTTGAGAACTTCAATTGGTATCAGAGCACAAGTTCACCAGGATAAAACTGAACAACTTGGTGTACTAGTTTGAAGAGCTCCAGAAGTTTTAACTTGTTCAATATACTGAGAAATGGACGTTGGTACTAGCACTAGCACTACTTACAGCAAGAAGGTTCCAATCTTCAACGGAACCAACTACCATATGTGGAGAGTGAGAATGCAGGTGGTATTTGCAACTATGGGCATGAACGTGGTGAAATATATACAAGAGGGTTTTGAGCCTCCATAAGAAGGTAAAGATCCAACCCTAGAGGAATTAAGATAGTTTGAGATAAATGGGAAGGCCTTAAATGTCATCATTTCAACATTGATAGATGTTGAATATGCTAAAGTTATGGACTGCAAATCTGCCAAGGAGATATGAGACAGATTGCAGAAAGTCTATGAAGGTGATGGCAGAATGAAGGAGGCCAAGCTTCAAGTTTTCAAGGAGAGATATGAATCTCTCAGAATGT
The DNA here is from genome assembly GCA_023213295.1 of Bruguiera hainesii. Classification (NCBI taxonomy): domain Eukaryota; kingdom Viridiplantae; phylum Streptophyta; class Magnoliopsida; order Malpighiales; family Rhizophoraceae; genus Bruguiera; species Bruguiera hainesii. The sequence goes on along the minus strand of JAHOYR010000010.1, from coordinate 1,163,964 downwards.
AGAAAAATGAGACAGTCCAAGAGTTCTTCACTAGGGTTATTGATGTTGTAAATAATCTTAGAAGTCATGGGAAGAACAAGAAGGACTCATCTATTGTGAAGAAAATTCTAAAAATTCTGCCTGAGAGGTTTGCCTCAAAGGTGGCAGCCATAAAGGAGAGTCGAGATCTCAATTCGATGTCTCTGCATGATCTCCAGTGTAATCTCATTGCATATGAGATGAGAATAAAGTCAACTAAGAGCTCCTTACCGTCAAAGGTATCAAATGAGACAACTTTCAAAGTCATAAAACACTTGAAGATAAAAGAAAAGGAAAAATCATCCAGTGAGGATGATGATGATGATGAGGAAGAGAGTGAAGGTGAAGTGTTGGCATACTTCATAAGAAAATTCAAAAAGGGGTCTAAGAAAGGAAAAAGACAATTGTCCTTGAGATGTTATCGTTGTGGACAAACTGGACACTTTGCTTCTCAGTGCAAAGTGGAACTTGATGATGAAGATGAAGATGGTGATGATGAGCAAAATTCAAAATGGAGAAGACCATCTTTCAAGTCAAGAAAGTCCAGCAAGAAGACTGCTAGCCCATAGAAGAAAAAGAGAGGCTCATTCAAGAGTTATGTGAGCCAGACAAAAGAAGCCGATGAGGAGGAAGATGTATACTTATTAGATAAGCATGCCTTTATGGCATCAGCTCAAGGTGGTAGTTTAACCTCTGAAGAGGAAGAGGAGGTTGATGAAAAAGAACCAGATCTTGAAGCTGAGTTGGAAGCAGCTTCAAAAGAGATAATCAAAAGGGGCAGAACTATAAAAAGGTTGGAGGCCCACATAAAACAAGTTGAAGCAAAGTCTGCGGAAGTTGAAAGTCAAAAGGATGAAATAAGGGCTGAACATATTGACTTGAAGAGAAGATTTGAAGAACAAATCAAAATATATAAAGACCTTACAATGAAACTTGGCTTAAGGACTTAAAAATTTGAAGGAATGGAGAAAGAGTTACTGAGACTTCAGCAACAACTCAAAAGGAGTGAAGAGAACGTGCAGAAGCTTGAAATGATAGGAGAAACAAGTTCTACAAGAGAAAAGAAGAATGAAGAGAAAGTGTAGCAATCTGAGGCTGTATTGCCTAAAGATAATAAGAATGTGCTACAGAAGTTGAAAGAGAAGGTTATGACTCAAGAGAAGATAGCTGAGAATAAAGAGGATTTGAAGAAGCAACCTAGGGTGGCAAACAAAAATGAAGAAAAGAAGGTTAGCCAGCAAAGGACTACGACTGAACAGAAGAAGGAGAAAAAGGTGGCTGAAATGAAAGCCATACAAGCAAAGAAGCCAACCACATTGCCTACACAGCAAGTAATGAACAAAAGAAAACAAGCTGTGATTAGACGCAAGAAGAGGCAGCTTTAAGGTCACTGTCTTTATTGTGGAGTTTGGGGTCATAAGGCGAGTAACTGCTGGTGGAGAAGGCCAATATATGTCTCAAACTTGAGAAGATACGATGCTGCATACAGAGGGAGACAATATAAAATTCAGAGGAGAACACTTGTCGTGAGTTCTTGCACATACTGTAAAAAGCAAGGACACACTGACAAGGATTATTGGTAGAAGCTCAAACCAATGGTTTCAAAGAATAAGTTTGCTATATTGGGACACTTGGAATAGTGTGAAAGGTGTGGGTAGGATGACCACAATGCCAAGATATGCATGACACTTCTCCCTGAGCAAGAGAAGGCACTTAATGACATAATGAAAACAAACGGTGTAGTCAAAGCTGAGAAAAAGGAGAAAGCTATCTTCCAGCCAATTCAAAAGAAGGAATATAAAGTTAAAAGGGAGGTGGCTAATATAGCTGAAATTGCACTTAAAGCTGACTACAAGGATAAGCAGTGGATTCTTGACAGTGGATGCACTTCACACATGACGGGAGATAAGAGTAAATTGTCAAAGCTAAACAAGTCAAGAGAAGGCAGAGTCAAGTTTGGCAATGATGATTCACTCAACATCAGTGGTCAAGGGTCAATAAATATTGGAAAAGGAAAGCTGAAAGATATTCTGCATGTTGAAGGACTCATATATAATTTAGCATCTGTTAGCCAATTATGCAATGAAGACCATAAAGTGATATTCACAAAAACAGGTTGCCAAGTAAAGAGTAAAGAAGGCAATACTGTTACAACTGGGAAAAGAACAGTTGGAAATTTATATGTAATTGATGAGAACAAGACAAACAGCTGTTTACTTACAAAAGAAGAAGAAAATCAACTCTGGCATAAGTGGTTGGGACACTTAACACAGAAGAACATGAGGAAGTTGACCATTACTCATGCAATCAGAGACATTCCAGACCTTAAGAGAGAGAGGGAGTATGTTTGCTCAGCATGCTCTAAAGGAAAACAGGTCAGAAAGCAGTATAAGACCAAAGAGGTCAGTTCTGAAACAATGCTTGACATTGTACACATACTGATTTGTGTGGGCCGATGAGAACAAAAGGGTTAAATGGTGAGAAGTACTTCATCATATTTGTTGATGATTATTCCAGAAGGACCTGCATCATGCACCTCACATATAAGTTAGAAGTTTTGAAATAATTCAAAAGATACAGAAGATTGGCTGAAAATGAGAGTGGAAAGAAGATCAAAGTATTAAGGTCAGATCAAGGCACTGAATTCACAAATGGAGCTTTTGAAGATTACCTTGAGAAGCATGGAATTCACCATCAAATGACAGTAACAAGAACTCCTCAACAGAACGGGGTGGTAGAGAGAAAAAATAGAGTTGTGGTTGAAATGACAAGAACTCTACTGCTGGAATCTAGGTTTCACACAAGATTTTGGACAGAAACAACATTTATAGTCGTGCACCTATTGAACAGAGTTTCACTAAGGCCTAATACTGATAAGACTCCATATGAGCTATGGAGTGGGAAGAAGACAACAACCAAGTATCTTAAAATCTTTGGCAGCCTATGTTTTGTGAAGAACAAGGAGCAAAACTTGGGAAAATTCCATGCTAGGTCAGATGATGGCATCTTTGTGGGATACTCAGTAAAGACAAAAGGTTATAGAGTTTTTATGCATAAACTAGGAAAAGTGGTCACTTCCAGTGATGTGAGAATAGATGAAAACTGGAAAACAACGCATAATGGAGAAGTTGAGGATAATGAAGAAGATAACTTCAAGATAGATGAAGAATCTGACCAACATGAAAATAGATGAAAACTGGAAAACAACGCATAATGGAGAAGTTGAGGATAGTGAAGAAGATAACTTCAAGATAGATGAAGAATCTGACCAACATGAAGAAAGGGGAAAAGAAGTAAGTTCAAACTCAGAGAAGAGTGAGTCTGAAGATGAAGAAGGAGATTCTCTTGCAATTAAGACTATACAAGAAACAAAGACAAAGAAAACATGGACCAGTGCTCATCAAGAAAATCAGATTATAAGTGACTCATCAATAGGAGTTACAACAAGAAGAAGAATTGTGGGAGCTACTGCTTTACCCTCACAAGTTGAACCTAAATCTATTGAAGAGGCTACACAAGATCTAATGAAATCTCTATCCACAGAGCTGTTTGAAAAGCACAAAATGAGTCTGTCTATATGAATGCCTCCTCAAGCCTGAAAATCAGGTGAATCCTTCATCTCTACTTTGCGAGTTTTTTAGATTTGTAATTGGTTGGCAAAGGGGGAGAGAAGCAACAGTGTAGGGGGAGCTATTAAGGAAGGGAGAGTGCATATTTAGGGGGAGTTGTCATCCATCTGCTTCTGGATTATTACTCTAAGAAGATTATGAAAAATTGCTACATAATGGCTTTTGTTATGAGTGTTGCCAACAATTACAAAGGGGGAGATTGTTGTTCCCATAGCCTTATATGAGTTGTAATTGTTGTCAACTAGGGTTAAGTGTGCAAGAGAGTAAAGTCACATGGAAGGGCAATAAAGTCATATGGAAGGGTGAGAACGTAAATCCGCCGTGTAAGCCCTATTAGGGTTTCATGGAAGAGAGTATATAAAGGCCTCAAAAGACAAAATTAGGGCAGAGGGCCAACACATGGAAAAAAGTATATAAAGGCCTTGGAAGACAAAACTAGGGAAGAGGGCCAACAC
>JAHOYR010000010.1:1077021-1159852 GCA_023213295.1 Bruguiera hainesii | reverse complement strand
AGTATATAAAGGCCTTGGAAGACAAAACTAGGGAAGAGGGCCAACACAATTGAATAAACAGCAACCCTACAACAACCGGTCAAAAGGAAGAGAGAGCAAAACGGCAAGAGATCAGAAACAACACCACAAGAAGAGCAAACCAGAAACATCACCACCGGGAGAGCAAACCAGAACGTGCAACCTCCTACAAGCAAACTAGAAACGCCTCCTGCCAGCAAACCAAAAACACATCCTGCGAGCAAACCAGAAACACATCCTGCATGCAAACCAAAAACACATCCTACAAGCAAACCAAAAACGCACAACCAGGAAGAGGAGAAATAAGAAACAGACCACCTGGAAGAGAAGACAGTAGACCTGGTATCTGTGAGACCACCGGGAAGAGAAGATAGTATACTAGAAGCGTAAGGTAGGCTGAGAGACGTGAACTAGAAAAACCAGTAGCATGAGGCAGGCTGAGAGATGTGAAACGACAGACCAAAAGCTTGAGTGGAAGCTGTGAAACCGTGAGACGGTGAAAGTAAGAGTTGTGTGAAACAACGTAAAGAAGGAATTCGGCGAAGCATCGGAAAGAACTCAAAGTAATTCCAGATTTCTTCAAGAGAGGTTAGAAAGCGTTGTGGTGAACTTCTAAGCGGCAGTGGAGCAGCCTTTCAATTCAACAGAGACAAGACAAGCTAGAAGAAGGGTAGATACAGTAAGTGACACTCTTTGTATTGTATTTGCTTAGTAATTGTAATAGTGAAAGGAGTAGAAGATTAAAACATCCATTGTAACTAGAATTCTCAAGTATAATGGATAGTCTCGGTAAGGGAGAGTCCCTAATACCGTGGATGTACGTCACGTTGACAGAACCACGTAAATCTCGTGTGTCCTTAATTTTCTTTACGTTCTGTGTTTTGAATTGAGTTTTGAACGCAGCTAAAGTATCAGCCAATCCATAACCTAACAAAGATCTAAACAAGAACATTCGAATTGTCTATTAGGCAAGATGTCTGAAAGGTGACTATTAGGTAAGGTATCTGAAAGGTGACTTTGGGGACTATTGTGATTAGTAGGTAGCAATAGATCTATCTTAGTCGAATCTGAGAAAGAGTTTGCTTTTAAGAAGAGATTGAAGTTGTTCACTTACCTGCGAATTGCGAATTGTGATGATACTAATTCACCCCCCTCTCAGTATCACAAACTAGTAGATCTAAGGGTAAAATTGAAATTAGTTAATCAAATCAAAATATCAGGAGGAGAACTTTCAGATACAAGTATTGTCCAATAAGTGCTTATGAGTATACTCGAAAGGTTTGAGTTTAAAATACCTTATTTGCAAATAAAAGATTTTATATTACATGGACATAAAAGAGCCACTACATGGACATAAAAGATTTTATATTATATACATAACATTTTATATTATATAAATAATATTTTATATAATATAACGAAATTTTACATTAATACTACTATATTATTATAGAACTCCTTTATATTTTATAAAATATTATGTGTTATAATATAAAATATTTTATCTATAATATAAAATTTTTTTGTGTCCACTTATTTCCTCGAGCATGTGTACATAAAGATATACAAATAATATTTTATAAAACAAAAGGGGATTCAATATTAGTACCACTAGATTATTACAAGACTCCTTTATGTGATATAAAAATTTATTTATTTAGTATAAAATATTTTCTTTGCAATATATAACTTTTTTGTGTTCACTTATGTCCACGAGACTTATGTGTGCCTTTTGTCATGGATGGGTTATGTCTTAGATATGGATGAGTTAGGTATAATTCGACTCTCATATCCCACATCAGATAGAAAGAGAGAAATCCTGAGTCATATAAGTGTGGGTACTGCACACCTTAATAGGCTGATTTTTTGAGAGAAAGTAATAACCCCGTGACAAGTGGTATTAGAACCGACCTGACTCCGACTTCGATGTTTCTCGTCAAGCGCTTCATCAGGAAGTAGATAGGGAGATCCCGATTCCCAACGAGGACGTCGATAAATTCAGTAGGAGAGAATGTCACGGACAGAACCCGACTCTCATATCCCATATTAGATAGGAAGAGGGGGATTGAGTCATATAAATGTGAGTACTGCACACCCTAACAGACAATCTTTTGGGGAGAAGGTAATGACCCGTGACACTTTTGACTTAATATAGCGAAAGCTTTAATGGATATGTTAGCTCTTTTTTTTTTTTCATGTCGGCCATATTTGTTTCCATATTGGGTCAACCGTTTTTTGAGTTTCTGATAATTGTGTTTTGTCGCTATGGTTAAGGGATTAGTTGCTTCCATCATGTTAACAGTTTCATGACTTACGAAATATGGAAGAAGGAAGTAAATTCTTGTTCATTGATACATTGTTTTCTTATGCCTTTTCGATCTTATTCACCTCCCACTGACAATTGTACAACTCATAATTTGCTGCGTATTGTGTTTTATTTAAAGTCTTATTGAAAAGAAAAAGCACATAGAAACAATTGAATTGATTTATTCGTTTAATATGGTTATGGATTTTCTACCTGATACAATCGTGAAGGATCTTCTCAAGTACCACAAGGGTAAATATAGATTAGTTTCTCATGTAAGGTTTCTGCTCTTGCTCCTCATGATTTTCATTTTTAAAATAAGAATACTGTGCTTCGTCCACTTCGTGTAGTCTCCGTATCCCAGCCAAAAGAAATGTTCTAATCACTACTAATGATTTTGGCTTCTGTTAGCAATTTCGCCCATTTTGGGAATAATATTGGCTGTACGTATCTATCTCTATAGATCTGTTCATGCACTTTCTAATTTTCAAAAATGTACCAAAGATTTCAATTTATTGTTTTTGTTTTTCTTTTGTTTTTTTTTTGCTTTTTTTGGTGTTTTGATTCGCTTACATTTGTTATTATTTTCATTTGTAGCAACCATGTTGAGTGCTAATGTGTTTGCTCGGTATCGTCGACTTCAGGACTACAATGCTATTTACATATGCGGCAACAACAACTGTGAAACTGCCACCGAGACACAGGCCATGAAGGAAAGTGCAACTCTAAAGAGATTTGTGAGAAGTAAAGTCCCTCACTACAATCGAGAACATGGTTAGACCTGTCTTTCTTTATGTTTCTATTCACTCTAAGTAATTTTATAAATGTCCTTCTAATGTAAGTTTTACTAAGATATCTTTACTAGAAATTAGTTTCTCAATTTATGTTTTAGAAGTGACTTTCTTCAGGAAAAAAATTGCTGAGTTCAAGCTGTAGGAAGGAGAAGGAACGAGATGAAGCTTCTGAAAAGATGAGGAAACTTGAGATTTTCAGGTAACTAATTTTCATATTGTTGAAACTACTTATTAATAAACACATTGTGGATTGAATGTAATTATCCTACTAAATATGTTTAGTTTGGACAATTGCTAATTTTAGCCCACTCTTGCTAGGTCAATAGTTTTACGTTGACCTAATTTTTGATACACATGAAATTATTCTCTTTTCACCTAATTTTCTTTGTTGTTTTCTTTGGTTTTGTTCTATGTTTATTCCAACTTTTTTTTTTCTTTATTCTTGTCAATCTCTTCTTAAGCTTCTCCATTCTTTTCATTTTGTTGTTTAGCATATGTTTCACTCGTTATGTGGCAATATTGGCACACTTTCTAGACAAATTTGTGCTTGTCCGGTTTTGAGTCTTTTGGACACCATACTTGTATCATGCTATTTTTACTTACTATTGAACTCATGAACCTCGATTGTGCCCTAATCTAATTTCAATCGTTGAGTGTTTGGTTCCATTGTTGAGTTTGTGTTTTCTGAGGTGATATTGTCTAGGGCAACACATTTGACATTGCTCTCCCATATGTTAATTCACAAGGTATTCTTCTCATTGATAAGGTAGCAAATAAACCCCAATTTTTTTTTTTCCCTCTGAAAATTCTGCAATAAACCATCAAACGACTTTCCGTGCCTCTCACTCCCATTTTGCGTTCCTTAAGTTTGAGTTCCTTAAATGCCAAGTCCAAGTCAGATGGCAACGTATTGCGTTCCTTTTTTCTTTTTGTTTAAAAGGTGACGAAATTTTCACATTACCAATATTTCTTTCAAATTTACTATTGCTAGATTTGATGCAAAATATCTGTTTTGTGCTCAGTTCTTCTTCTTTTTGCCGTCTTTCTGGATCTATAGAGTAGTTTTATTCTACTATTATGCTTTGAATGTTTCACAAATAAGAGACATACTTTTGCATTGTCCATTCACATGTATGCTTCTGTTGTGCATGAGTTGGCTGAACTGACTTTCTTCTTCTTTGCAAAATAGAGAGCATCAATAGTATCATTTTGATGCACATCAATGAACAGAATTCCTTCCTAAGGATAGGGAACTTGCCTCTTATGGTGTGGAGATGATGAATAAAGCTAAGTTTAGGATGAAAACTGTAGTTGGGACAAAGTTTGACAGGCTAGGGTTTTAGAGAAAACCTCAAACTCAAACAAAACAATGTTTGATTAGAAGAAGAATAATAATATGCCAAGTTGGAGCTTCAAAACTCTGTGTTTGTTTAACCTTGAAAGCAAAATGATGATCCTGCTAAGGGTCATGTTGCCTCATTCTGCATGTATCGATTGAGGATGTAAAACTTGTTTAGGAATAATTATGAAATAAGAGTGTAGGTCAGCCAGGTAAGTCTGACCCATCTGAGATTAATGGTGGATCTGAAATCCTCGTGGTAATGTTGCAACTTAACTATTTGACAGTGGCATCCAGTCTTGGCAGGGAGATGGGTTTGGCAATCAAATTTTCCTTTTTTTGTTTTTTTTTTTCCATAAAATTTTGGTGATGCATTGCATGACATTTGTAATTGCTTATATAACCAATTACTATGTGGTTTGCGGGTAAGGGCGGCTGAAGATTTTGTCACATAATTGAACATCCTGGTTGTAGACATATGGGTGATGAACATGACAATGGAAGATGAGTTGGCCGTGAAGTTTATTTAGAGTGGTCAAAAGATTGTCGTTAGTTATAGTATTAAGTATTTTATTTTGATGCAATAGATTAAAAATGATAATTTAAGTTGATTTTTCTGTACGAACGTGAAGTTGTTAATCTAACACTGGAAAGATTTTGATGTTAATCTTCTGTTTTTTGGTCACTTCTCGTTGTTCGTCCTGTGCTTCATTGGTACTTTGGGAGTATATTTTCTTTGCAGGTCCTCCAGTTTATTTGGTTGTAAATTAAAGTTACTTATTTTTCAACTTCAATTGATTTAATTGGCGACAGATTGATGAGCCATCTTATTCGACTTGTCAAATAATTTTATCTATCTATTAGATATATTATGTCATGTCCATAGTTGCAAATACATATTACTGTGGTGGGTGTTTTTTTTTTTTTCTTTTCAATAATATAATAATATGCATTTGCAACTAAATGATAACGCCATGCATTCATCGATAAAAGCATGCATTTGATTAGAGGAAATATTTTGGTAGGGCAAGCACAGCCATGTTGAGTCTTTTATTTTATTTTATTATTTTTTTTGGGGGGGGGGGTCTTATCATTGCACTCGATTAGCTCTCTGTGAACTCACAATGTGAAAAGCCCGTAGTGTAAAAGGTATGCAGTGTAAACTCTTCTTACAATGCTTTAGTATATATATGCATTGTCAAATTTAGTTTTTGTCATCACCCCATATGAAAATTTTGGTGATAATTTAGTGTGTCTTCTCTCACAGTAATTGGTCTGAGTTCAAATTTCTAATATAATGTATCCAATTAAATAAGTAAAAACTTATAGGTGAGTGAATTGAAAAATTATAAATTTGATATATTATAATTAAATGTTAAAAAAACTTATTCAGAATTATCACTGTTCAATTAATGGTTTTTCTCTACCAAAAAAAATTGAAGTAAGATGTTCTGACTTATCATTCATAATTAGCCCTTCTTGGATTGAACTTGATACAAAGAAAAAATGTTGGCAAATGCCATTCTTTAGAGGGAAGCGTCCACCGTTCATTTCGCAATATTCACATCAATGTTCAAAATAGGAAATTAACGAAGGAAACAAAGCAGAGCATAGAAAAAAAAAAAAAAAATGGAAGAAACAACACACGATTGCCTGCATTTGTGCAACAACAATAATTACAAGCACCCTTACTTAGTTTCTCGAAGTATATCATTGTATCATTAACTTGTTATATCGCCTCTATGTCAAGCATTTCCCTATTACAAGTTTCAAGCATTTAAATGTGAACTAAAATTTCACCACTAAGCAGTGACGAAATTTGATTCTTAATAATTGCTATTGATTAGACAAAAATGTGTTCTGGCTGAATCCTACTACGTGCCTATGTTTTGATAAACATGATGAGAAAAGAGGCATAAGAATATAAATAGTTTAAAAAATTTTTCTCACTCACTTGAACTTATGTGAAGATCATTAGATAACAAAAATAAAAATATAAATAAATTAAATAAAATAACACATTAATTTTTATGTGAAAAATCTCTCTAAATTAAAAGAGAAAAAAATTATAAAACATTTTAACTCAAAAGTTAATTTTATTATAATTAAATGAGTATAATAGAAATATATAATTTTAATTATATTAAACTAATTAAATAAAATTTAATTTAAATTAAATAAAAAACTAATGAGTTAAGTAAAACTAAATACATATTATCAATTATAACTCAATAAATAGATATTAACGTAATAATTTAACCGTTTAAAATAAATTTCTAGATATTTGAAGAATTTTTAGATGTCTGAATTATCTAAATTTTAACTTAATTATACCACAAGTCAATAATCATTCATACTATTTATCAACTCTACCACATATAAAAGAGTATTAAATTATTACTAAAATTAAGAGGTGTCAGTTCTAATAAAAAATCTATCTTTTTAATTTACAAAAATTCAATCCAATTATCAATAAAAAAGATATATATATTTTCTAATTACTTATCAAAATTTAATTTAATTAAATTACAAGTAATTTTTTATTTATATAATTAATCAAAATTATATGTAAAAAATTATTCAGAGTATAAATTTATAAAAATTAAAAAAATTAAGATTTGTTATACTTAAAATATAATTTTTACAATTAAAAAATAAGAACTAAATATTTTTTATAAATTATCAAAATTTTAGTTAAGTATATCTTTTTCAAATATAATATAAAAAATACTATTTTTTTCATTCTTCTCTTTCGGCATCATCCGTCTTTTCCTCTCTTTTTGGCAGCCTTGTTTTTTTTTTTTTTCTCAGCACCGACTCTTCTAAGTTTTTTCAGTAAAAAGGTATTTATATGTACTTTTATTATTTTGCCTTATAACCCCAAAAGAACCAATGAGCCCAACACAAGTCAGTCGGACAAAATGCATAAGAATTGCATATTCTTGTACTTGCATGTGGATTTCAGATGCACTATAAAAAACAGGACAACATAAACAAAATTGTTTTTCAGGCTTGAAATTGTTTAGTCTAAATGGCTAACACTTTAACCACTTCAATTCTGATAGTAATCTTATGCCAATTCACAGCGGTTTTAGCTGGGAGAACAGAGCTACATTCTGCAAGTCATCGAAATGGCACGTCTAAGATGACCCCAGATGATGATTATAGTATTTGTGCATCCATGGCGGCGCCACAGGGAAATGTCGGCCGAGAACACACAGCATTGGACTTTGAACTCTCCATTATGTGATTTCCCCCCCCCCCGGCCCTTTTTTGTGTTAATAAACTGATGACGATGGAAATGTGATGAGTTCTTTCAGGTAACAACAGAAGATTGTTACATTATTGGCATGCAGAGAATGAACGTCTCACGGTCTGGTAAGAACGCAGGGAAGCCGCCTGTTTTGCTGCAACATGGAATCTACATTGTTAGTAGCTACTCAATTTTCTTTGTTGTTTGACAAGTCAAAAAAAAAAAAAAATATATATATATATATATATATGTATGTATGTATATATCATATTTCTAACAAATTAATTGTGTCTGTTCCAATTAGAAAGGGTAAGATTACAGTCAATATTGCAGCACCTAAGACTACGAAGAATACATGCCGAAATATGTTGGAAATAAATTGTAAGAGTTTTGAGAAATTTATACTAATGTATTTGGTGTTACATAGGAAGCCACGGGAATCATAACTCAATTGATAGAAGTCAAAAAGGTCCCTAGTTTTGCTTAATAAAAAACATACACCGATAATTTAATTTCAATTTAGTTAAATACTAAACGCCCATTTCATTCTTGATATGATTACAAACATATAAATCCAACAAATAAGTTTGTTCTGTTTTTTGAAAATACAAAGCTATAGTCATTAGAATTCGTCCTCAGTGAATCGTTGTGACCATTCAAATGATAATGCATAAAACAAGTGCATAAATCAAGTCGTAGCACATACAGCATTACCTAAAAAGTACAAAACAATATAGCGGGATTGTAACATCGTGTGACTTTGTATTGCTTTGTTCCAATTGAAAGGAAAAGCTGTCATCATAATATAACATCCTGGAAAAGTGGGATTGTTTGGAACACGGCATTACCTCTGGAAATGGGAATATTGGTTGCAATCATTCGCTTCAAACGCCGGCTATCATTGCTGACAGTTGACCTTGTTGCTGCATAATGGCAGGATGGGGTAGTATGGCTGTACAATTCACCCAACGAGTCCTTGCCGTTCATATTGGTGGACAATGGCTTTGATGTCTGGATTGCTAACAGCCGTGGGACTAGATCAAGCCAGGGACACAAGTTACTTAGTCCGGATGACTCGGCTCTGTGTCTTTTTGATTCAAAATCAATTCTCTTCTTTATGCAATCCTGTTTGGGAGTTTGCTGCTAAACATTCCATTCTTAACTTGTCTTGCTTGGCAGGCATACTGGGAATGGTCATGGGATGAATTAGCTGCTTACGATGTTCCTGGCTGCATTGCGGTATGTGCATGACCAGACAGGACAGAAAGCTCGCTACATTATTGGACATTCTCTACCTTTGACATGTTATTTATACTTTTGATTCCCAAACTGAAAACAAAGACTTGATTTGTAGGGAACTTTGATGGCTTTTGCTGCACTCTCCCGCGAAAAACTCTTGGACGTGTTAAGATTGGCTGCTTTGCTTTGCCTGATTGCTCATTTCGATCATATTCCATCCCTGGCTACAAAAGCTGCAGCTGATCTGCTTTTAGCTCAGGTCAAGAAATTATGACACATTCCTCTTGCTTAATTGTGGGTTTCAAAGTTCCACTACAATTAGGGTACGAAATCTATGGACCGATTATGTGAAAGAGAGAAGAAAGAGAGAAAGTAATTAAGGGGGAAAAAAAAAAGGTTTTGTGTGAGAAAGAAGAAAAAGAGAAAGCAATTAATCAAAGAAAATACAATTTTAAATTAATTTATTATCCATCGAATCTACATCGACCTATTATCCATCCTGAAAGATAGTCATGATTTCCATAAATATTGATACTGCCCCCTTTGCAGTCTACAACATACCATTGCTAACCGGATGATAACAACTCTATGGTATGGCTTTATTTAATCAACATTATGCTCTCTCTCTATCTGTTTTTCCTTATACAGGTGAAGGTGAAGGTGAAGTTTTCTTGATTCTTGCCAAGCAGTTGTCTTTTGGTCTTGTATGGGGCAAGTACATAATCCCACTCTTCGGATTGCTTCGTTCGAGTCTATAACATCAAAGGAACAAAAAAAAAAAAAAAAACATTAAAAAAGATGAAGTGATCAACTGAAAGGAAAAATACACTTGGGAAATGTTTGTGCAATTTGTCCAGGCATTTTATGGGCGGAGAAGTATGCACTTCGGATTGCCAAGCAGTTGTCTTTTGCTGTTGATTATTTCTTAGAAGTCATCCAAATTCCTTACTTTGAAATCATTTATTTATAAATTGATTTATGAATATGTCAGGGTACTTAAACTAATAACTGATAGAAGATAGAGGAACTGACCGATAGTTGAGGAGGAAATAGTGCAAAAAAATGGAGATTTCGAGCTTGGCAAGGTCATTTCCAGGACACAGTCTACTGCCAGCTCCAAAGGGTAGGAAGGATCCAGCTTTGGGCGTAAAATTCTGCATCCAAATTCAAGAAGAGTAAAACTGTCACACATGAAGAACATGCATAGATCCACATGTACACAATTCATGCATTCATGCATGCGTGCAAATGCCCCCGTGCCAATCTGCCTGAAGTAATTACAGTCAAAGTTAATTGACTTACATCCCATCTGGAAGGATTGAATTCCCTTGGATTTGGATAAATTTCTGGATCTAGATGAACATTCCTGAACCATACCAGAGCTCTCCAACCCTTAGGAATGGTATAACCTGAAGCACAAACCATTTCCAAGTCAGTACATAATTTGTCTTGCACACTCCAACTTAACATTCTCTTCTGTTTATTTATTTTCTTTTCTCATCCAGATCATTCCAAATGCAGTACATTTTTCACCCCTGAAAGATGTCCATGAAAGGTGTTTTACTAGGAAGGTTATGATATGCTCTGAGACATATTGACCGATTAGAGCAACTTAAGAACAAAATTCGAGATATGAACTGACCGCCTATATTAATATCCGCTTTTGCCTTTCGGAAGACCATAAGAGAGAATGTTATCAAACGAAGCGTTTCATCAATCACCTGTAAAATTTCATGGCATCGACAGATTAGTTACTCTTGTTTAAATGTTGCTGGAGGGGGACAAGTGGAATGTAAATGACAATCAACAATCAAATTACCTTAGAAAGACAGTCCATTTCTCGAATTTCCTTGAGCGTCAATCCCTTCTGTGTTGGCTGCCTTTTTTTCACGATCCGCTCTTGCTCTTCCTATAACATGCCATCCAAGTTAAAAATTTGGCCCCCAAGTCACAATGAACTAAGCTGGAAGTGTCAGGCGACATTCCATGATCAAAGGGAGACCTATGAACTAAGAGAAGAAACAGACTTATGTGCTTTGTGATGTTTTATCACCAAGCTTCACCACTTACCCATTTTTCATAACATAAAGCATAAAAGAAGACAAGTGAGTTTCTTGAATTGAATTGGCATAATGACTTGCCAGGACAACTTTAGGACGCTGAAATTACACGCTTGAAAGTATAGCAATTTCATCTAAATGCAAACATACAAATCTCTCTGGATTCTCTTGAACAATCACATATGTAACAAAGCTTACAATGTATGTGTGCACACTCTTGCCATTTCATGCACATATATTTTTTTGTGTGGTCTAATGTTGGATTCCGTTAGAAACTCAAATCAAATCCCTTCAAATTTCAAATTTCTTGCAGTTAGTCTAACTATGTTAAAAATCAAATCAAATGTTTGATTTTTAAGAGTTAGTTGGCCATTTATTTCATATATTTGTTGATTTATTATTTCTTAAATGACTTTTTATATTTTCTTCATATTTTTAAGGTCTAGATAAGAACTTCGTTTGATATATATACATATATACATACCTCTCTCTGTTGGATAAAAATCCAAGTGAAAAATTCTATTTTGAACAGAAGAATCAACACCTCCTTGAAGTTACTTAGTTAATGATGTTTGCTGGTAATGTTCTGAATTCTTTTGGGGGAGAAGCCATTCTTACAACCTCTTACCTCGTCAATGGCTTGCCTTCTAAAAGTTTACAATTTTGAACTCCTTCAAGTGTCATGCTTGAAATGTTTCCTTAAATTCGCCTTTCGCAATCTCTTTAGCCTAGAATTTTTGGTTGCACTATTTTTGTTCATAATCATGATCCTACACGCGGTAAACTTGACACTAAAACTCTTAAATGTGTGTTTGTCGGTTACTCTTATACTCAAAAAGAATACAAATGCTATTATCCATCTCTTAAAAGGTCCTTTGTGTAATGCGATGTATTTTTTTTCCCGAACATCAACCCTTCTTCTCCAATGTCTCTCTTTAAGGGGAGAAATTAAATGAAGAAAGTCATTAAGATTCCTCAATTTCTCTTTTAATTTCACTTCCATTAACCCAAATTAGTCCTAATACTAAATCATCTTAAGATATTGATTTAAGGGAAGAACATGTATCAAGGGAAATACTGGTTTACTCAAAACGGTCAAAAGCTACTTAGTAGGGTCAATCATCCAATTTAGAGTTAAGTTTGAAAGACACAAAGGAAGACATTACACAAATAGATGATTTAAATGTCCTTATTACAATTAAAAAAGGGATAAGGTCATATACTCAACATCCTATTACTAATCATTTGACCTAGTCAAAGTTATCTCCTTAATATAAGGCATTCACTACAAAGATTGATAATATAGAGACTCAGAAGAATATCTAAAGTGCTTTAAAGATCAAAATTGGAAGGCAGCCGTGTTAAAAGAGATGAAAGTATTAACAGAAAATAGCACATAGGAAATTGTTGAGTTACCTAAAGAAAAGAAAGTTGTTGGGTGCAAATAGGTATTCACAATAAAATACAAGTCAAATGGAACCTTAATGAGGAACAAAGTTAGACTAGTGGTTCAAGGATTCACCCAAACCTTTGACGTAAACTATAAGAAAACCTTTGCTCTAGTTGTCAAATTGAATTCTATTAGAGTGTTGATGTCTCTAACTGCTAATGTTGATTAGAAGCTATACTAAGTGGATATAAAAAATGCCTTTCTAAACGGGGAATTAGAAGAAATTTACATGAGAATTCCACCTAGTTTTAAGATCGAAGAAGAAAATATGTAAGTTAAAAAGGTCCTTTTACAAATTAAAACAATCTCAAAGAGAATATTTCAAGAGATTTAGTACAATTATGAAGAAGTTTGCATACGTCTGAGGATATGCAACTTACACTTTGTTCACCAAACATATAAACAATGGGAAAAAAAAAATCAATTCTAATTCTCTATATGGATGACATTATTGTAACTAGTGATGATCTTACGAAAATTGAAGAGTTTAAAAAACACTTAAAGGCGGAATTTGAAGTTAAAGACCTAAGGACTCTTCAGTATTTCTTAGGTATGGAAATGGTAAAGAATAAATAGAGTATTTTTATCTCTCAAAGAAAATATCCCTTAAATTTCAATGTGGTGAATTAAATTCTCAAGCATCTAAAAGGAACAATAAGGCAAGGGATCACGTTTTGAAAGAATGAGAAAAAAGGAATTAAGGGTTTTGTGAACGTTGATTGGGCTAGCTTAATTGAAGATACAAAATTTACCATTGGTTATTGTACTAAGGTGTGGGGTAATTTGGTCATATGGAGAAGTAAGAAGCAATCAATGGTATCTCGAAACAATGTTGAAGCAAATTTTAGAGTTATTGTTTAAGGAATTTGTGAATTACAATGGTTGAAGAGACTAATGAGTGACTTCAAAATTTCTTGGTCTAATTCTATGTAAATCTACAATGATAATAAATCTACAATTAGTATAGCTTACAACTCAATTCATTATGACAGAACCAAACATGTGGAGATTAATCATCACCTTATTAAAAAGAAGTTGAAGATAGAGTGATCGATCTATCCTATATTCCAACCAAGTTCCAAGAAGTAGACATCCTCTTTAAGGTTATGCCTAAATCAAGATTTGAGTTCTCAATAAAAATATTAAAAATGATAGATATGTTTATTTTCTAATTTGAGGAGGAGTTTTAAAAAAATCTAATCAAATCAATTCATATTTTCTAATTTGTTAAAGTTAATCTAGTTATATTAAAACTCAAATCAAATATCTTATTTTTTGGAGTTAACTAGTTATCAATTACATATATTTGCTAAATTTTTATAATGACTTTTTATATTTTTTTTCATAATTATAGAGTTTAGATAAAGAACTAATTTGATATATATGGGAAATCCTATTTTCAATTTTCATTTTAGATTCTACTCTATGATGTAAGAAGGCTGGCAACTATGGGCCTAACCTAGGCCAACCTAGCATTAAACAGCAAAGGTTGAGTCTGTTACCTTGGCCTCCCTGAGAAATTCAGGATGTTCCTGAAGGAAAATGGTAGACCACATTGCCAAATGGCCCGAAGATTCATGGCCAGCATTCAAGTACATGAGCAGCACATCAATGATTTGTTCGTCTCTCAAAGTTCTACCATTTTCATCCTCCGCGTCCATCAGAGCATCCATCATGTCTTTCTTATTACTCAAAACACCATCCTTTCTCTGGTTTCTTCGCCCGGTCAGCACAGATTGCAATACAGCCACAAGTTTTTTGCGAGCCTGAAATGCCAAAATCCCATCTTATCACGAACACAATAATGAAATCAACAACAGCAAGTTAAAACTTCGTATATTTAATTTTTTTTCATCTTATTTGTAGCACAAAACTAAAGCAATTCATGCATAGTTGGAATTGTTAAGTCTACAAATACGTGCGGATAGGAAGAAACTAGAAGATGACCTTGAGTGATTTATGGTATGCAAATCCAGGAAGATTGATTGCCATGGCTCGGACTCCGTAATTAAGTGTGGTATATTCCTTCTCCAAAGCCTCCAAGATCGTCTCACTCTCGGAGCTGAGAAAGATGTACATTATTATCCTGAACGTAAGTTTCCTCGTATGTGTCAGGAACTCAAATTCTCCCATGGTGGCCCATTTCTGCAAGGCAGATATCACAATCTCTTCTATATAGCTGATGTACAACGACAATGCTTCGTGACCATTAACCGGAGCAGCAGTGAGGCGGCGAAGACGCTTGTGCTCTTCATAGGAGATGCCAATGAAGGATTTCTTTCCAATGAGCTCCACTGTGGCAAGAGGCCAACCGGGCTCAAATGCTTGATCATCATTCAGGACTCTTCTGCATGATTCGGGTGAAGTCACGAACACACAAGGTCTCCCAAACATGAAACCCTTGTAGATTCCAGTGCGTCCAAATCTGCATTTGTTCAGAAACTGACTGATTTACTATCAATGATCCGTATCTAACGTAAGTAGCTAGATTAGCGTTGCATTAACAAAATGCTCCTGCGTCGTTGCTCGCATTAGCATTTCGGCTCTGTAGGTTAGAAAAATGTCCAAACCCTGCCAACCTTCAGATGGGCCAGGAAGCCCCGAGTTCAGCCATTTAGTATATCACTATTTACCAAAGTTCTGGCAGTCTCAATTGTCATATCCCATCGAAGCCTTCTAAATTCGGTATCTTATTGGGCTTAAAAACACCAAGGTCCTCCTCCTAGGATCACTCACTCTACTCCATCGTGAACGCTTGGCAACTTCAGTTTGTAGGTATTAATGCCCCACCATTATGGACCTACTCGGTCTTTCCTTTGTCTTATAGGTGTTCGTTCACAGGGAGACCTCATTTTTTTCTCCACGAACTCTCTCCCCATTTCAGTTGTAGGACAAAATTCGAATCCTAAGCTTTTTGGGATCTTTGCCAACTAAATTACTTTTGAGATTCACAGAGAAGCAGGACCAGGAAACCCCAAAACCCCTCGAATGACATCCACATCATTGGAGAAATATCGAGTAATAATTGAAAAAACATGCAAATGGTTATGACCCTTCGTTTCATATCTTCACTTTATGATCACTCAAAGTAATAGTGACTGGAATGATTAAAGAACGGCATCTCATGCCTCGGTAGCCTTATGTCTCATCGCAAAAAGTCCCTAATGCGCTTGGATTTAACCATCATATTATTTTGCAACCTATTTATTTATTTTAAAATAATCTTTTAATCTAATTAAATTTTTTTATTAAATTATTCAAATAATACAGAAATTATTTAAAATAATTTTATTTTCATTTGTCATTAAATTTGTTTATATAATTAGTCTCATTCATACTAATTTACTTTTTTTATTAGTTAAGTTATTTTAATTATATATATATATCTATGCGTAAATTTAGCAATTGAAAGATATTAATAAATTATTAGAGTATTAAAATATATATATGTTTAAATTAGTTATATTTCATGTAAACTCTAAAACCCTGTTTAAGAGTTTAATTAACTATTAATCTCTTGTTATCTCTTTTTCACGCTAACACTTAAGTGATCAAGTGCCTTGATCATTCAGCCTAGGGGATTCAAGTTCGAATCATGGCCACAGTGTGGGGGAAAGGGGGATTCGTGAAGAAGTGGACAACAATTTTTTTGGTTTAGTTTAGAAGTTTAATGTCTCTTTGAACGGACAAAAACACAAACCAAGGAATATGATTTAAAACGCACCAGCAACCAAGTTGCGGGGGGTGGGGGGTGAACTTGTACTGATTGCACACCACAAAAGAAAAGCTTTTGAGGACAACCCGTTAAAAGCCCACTAATGAAAGATCAATCGATCCTGTCTAAAAGTCCCGAGTGATTTGCCACTTTTACTTGGCATTATCCACTAACCACGACGCATGACTTGACAAAACACAAAAGGGATTGAGAACTTGAAAAAATATTCAATTCCTTAGAAATGCCTCCTCCTCAGAGGTACGGATGATGCGGGGATGGCGGGCGTGGAACCAGCCAACACCACTTAATAAAAACTAGCTTTCCCCCCTTCAAAAAAAATAAAGAATTGCTAAAGAGGACACTCACTTTGACAAGATGGGGGCTCCTATATCTCCAAGCTGCATCTGTCGTGGGTTGGATATCAATTATCAAATCCTACTCCGATGGCCGTAAATGTATATGTGCTTGTCTGATAAAGGTTGAAAAAGGGTGAAAAGGCCACGACTGATTGATTTTGGTTTTCTTCGTACAGTTCAGTGATGACTTTAAAGACACGAGACATGCCAGATTTTGACATATTCGAATTTAATTTAAATAATTAAGTTTGAAAATCAAATTTGGTATTACTGTCATCCAGCAACAAGTCAAAATTGCTGTTATGGAGCCGACCCGTGAATTTTTTACAAACAAGTTGTTCAAGTTTATAATATTAATAAGAACAATTATATTTAATTTTAATATATAAATGTTTATGTATCTATATATATAATTTTGAAAACGGTCATAATAAACAAGTGGCCTTCCACCAGGGGCACAACTGCACAAGTGGCTGTGACGTTTTTGTAAACGACAACAATTTCATGCAATAATCACTGACAAATCTTATAGATTTATTATTTTTGTTGTTTGTCCGATACTTGACCTTCCTCCCAAGGGGAATAACCATATTTTTTAATTCTAAATTTTTATATTTTTTTAAATATAATCTTAAAATATTTTTAAAATTTTAGTTTAATTCTAGATATCACAATTACATGTCAATTTAATTTTATCAACGACTAAAATATAATTTTGCCATGGAATAAAATTTTTTTAATTTAGTTAAAGCATTTGTTGTACGATTAAATTTTATTTTATTATTGGATTTTGACTCCACAAATGAATTTGAAATGCAAGTTGTATACGTATAGAAAATTTGTTTGGTAAAAATAATGTGATTAATCGCTATAATATCTTATTTATTATTATTATTATTGTTAAAATGGGAATCAGTTAAAGTGACAAAGATGGCCAGTGCCTACCCTGTGTTTTTTTTTTTTTTTTTTTAAGTGACTTGGTTCCTCCCCGGGGATCATTGCTTCTCCCCTTGGGGATTCCGTACCCGCTAAGGTACAAGGAAGATCTAATCGGACAATTTGTTTATTAGGATAACTTTTAAGTAAACTTGGTTGGTAATAGATGAACAATGACCATAACAAATTGTGAACAAAGACATGATCATGTTGGCAATGTGGTCTCCTTTTCCCTTTTTGTTTCCTTTTTTACTGTGATTTTGGTGGGTGTTGGGTGTGCTTTCTGTCCCTCCTTTCTACATACACAACTTTTTTGTTCATCACCCTCTTTCCCTTGCCACTTCACTCTTCAGTGTGTGTACATTTGTTTGCAGACATATTATATATATATATATATATATATATAAAGTGAATCTTTTCCTTTTTCAGCAGCATGAATTTTGTTGCTATTTTTTAAATTACCGAAATACCCTCCATATCCCTCCCTAGATAAAGAGATGCAGACTCTGATAGGTGTGGTGGCTGGCTATAGTAACGTAGTAATGGTTCATCGTCTTATGGAAAGTGAAAAGGCAAAATGAACAATAAGCACATATGTATATATATATATATATATATGTATCTATGGCAATGCATATCAGCCAGTTTCAGAAACAACGAAATTGAAACAAAGCGAGAGAGAGAGAGAGAGTGGAGTGACCTGGAAACAAAGGAGCGCATGAAGGAATCAGGGTCTGAGGATTTGAAAGCTCTGAGGAAGGACCACATATTGCCAATGAAAGGCCAGCCCAAGTCACCCGGAGGAAGTGAATACTGCTTTTCCCCAAGTTGGGTTTCGTAGAGCCAACGATTGGTATTCTTCAGAATCCATTTCAGACCTTTTCCAACACCAATTACACCTAATATGATCCACACCCAGAAGTTAAGGAAACCCCCCATTTCCATAAGTAACTTTAAAATGATCCTTTGATGGGTAAAGGGGCCACCAAAATTGCCTCTTTTTCAATGTTAATTTCAGACACCCGCACCTGATATATATATATGTCCGTCTGTGTGTTGGTACAGCGAATGAACATATGAGGAGTACTAGCCGACTCTCCATACAAAGACCCCTAACCTCGAATTTTAAATGACAGATTCCAGCATTGAATGGAGACAAATCTCTCCCACCTACTTTCCTCGTTAGGAATCTTTGTAAATACCCATCAGAATCGCAACAAGTAAAATAATTTGAATTTTTAATTTTTTTTCAAGGTGAGTAACCCATGCCGTATCTATCCATTTCTTAGGATATTACGTGATTTTTATAAATTTTTAATAAATTGTACTTTAATTTATATATTTTTAAATTTTATATATTTAATTTCATAAACTTTTCAAACTTTTTAACTAAACCCATTTTAATTTCTATTTTATATTTCCTCCATTTTCTTTATACATGTAATTTAATAGAATTTTAATATATTAACAATGAATATATATTATAATTTTAAACAATTAAATAATTTAAAATTTTTTAATTTATTATTAATTTTTAATTAATTTATTTATATTTATAAATTAAAATTAATATCAACTATTTATTATATCTATCTAAATATTAAGAATATTAAAATAGTTTAACTAATTCCTCTAGTATATAATTTTTTAATATAATTCAATTCTTTTATCATATTATTTAATTTTATTAATTCTTAAATAATTATGTAATTATTAATTTTATAAATAAGATTATAATTTTTTTTAAATTATCATTTCACTTTATATAAAAGTAAATTTCTTGAATCATTTATGATCAATTCAAAATTGAATGATTTGATATAAATAAAAAGTATAAATAATATATTCAAATTTACTATAATTGGTGTTATTATGTATATAATTATTTCTTAAAATTAATTAAGTGGATTTCAGAACAAATTTTTCATGCAAAATAATGACATGCTTTATAAAATGTTATATACCTTACTATCACGAATGAGTTATATCACAAATGATAACGAGTTATATTATGAATAGATTAAATATCACTCAATTTTTATATCGAATAAAAAAATATTTAATTATATAAATATAAGTTTTATATATTTTAACAGGTTACATTTGAGTTGAGAAGAAAGAAAGAAAGTAATGACCTTAATCATGCATTGTTTAGCAAGACTACACAATTAGGACGGCCCCGAGGGTGGCCGTGTGACCTCCAATAACCTATAAATATAATTATAACAAAGAACACAACAGAGAGACAGAACTTAAATAAGAAATGAGAGAAGCAAACAAGAAAACTAGGACAACTTTTTCTCGATCGATGTGAAAAAAATTAGTTTTTTGTTGCCAAAAAAAAAAACAAGAAGAAGAGGAAGTAAATTTTTTGTAGATATATTGATCACCACACTAATAAATTGAAGTCAAGTAACCCGTTAGTATTTTCATTCAACATTTTTTATGGAGAATACCATCATTCAAATATTATTTGACCTGAATAAACTCTTTTTTACTTAAATATTCCTCATACTTGATTTTCATATTAATAAATTTAAATATACTCAACATAAATCTCCATTTTATATTTAATAACTAATAATAATATAAAAATTTGAAGTCAAATTAATAATAAAAAAGATGTAAAATTATTAATTATATTGCCATGTAATTTAGTAATAATTCTTAATAAAAGAATATTTTTTAAAATATATTGTCCATTAAATCAACGAAAGATTAAAAATGATTAAAGTGTAGTTGAAATTCCAATAAGTATAATACTAATCCGTGTGTCAACATCCTTGACGAAGTTAGCAAATACCGGTTGATCTCTTCCTGACCTGTACCTGAACTGGGATTCAATACAAAACAAGAATGTCTAAGCATATTCTTGTATTCCACGAATTTTTGGTTTATTAGGATGTTATTTATAAATCTTACATCCATGAGAAAACTCTAAGGTAGATGTACCGAAGACCCTTAATTGGATGAAATTTAAAAATACATATATCACTGTTGTATTGGTTAGGTGAGCATTCACGCAGTGGATGCTTGACACATGCGTTTACATTGTGCTTAATTTGGATGCATTTGTTGGAAACGGGAAGCATATTTGTAGAAGCAACAAGGTGAAGATTCCACGCACCATTTTCATAGGTAGATGATATTGTCACCGACGGATCTTGAATTTTAGAAATATGAACGCTGCACACCCACCTTACTAAGTTGACTTTTAAGGAAAAACTAATGTTTCCACGATAATATTGTGTAATTTCTGCATTGCTCTCTTGCTACTTATTTATTATATGCAACTTCTGCGTGGATCTCCTACCTAACCAATCACCAGTCTGAGTCGTAGCTCAGAACAATGCACGAAATGAGATCCATAGCTTTCTCTTTTTTGTTTTTTCTTTCTTTTCTTTTGTTGTGTATATATATATATATATATATATTTCTCTTTTCTTCTTCTTCTTAAGGTTGGTTTTCTATGCCTGCTATTCTAAATAAAAGAATCAAGGGAAACGAAGAAGGTAAGGAAGCTAGCAGTTGATGCCACTAATTATCTGAACAAGTCGCTCAAGAAAATGACAAAGGCTTGCAAAAGATGCCACAAACAGAAGGCAACAGAAGCGTGTAAATTCTGAGGTCATGCCCATGAATTAATCTTTTTTTCTTTGAGTAATAAATCAATCCATCAATAATAATAATAATTCAGACCAATATATACACACATATATATATACTAAATTATTAATCAGACTACTACAAGTCAAATAATTTAATAGTAAATCTCTTTATAAGGATATTCTTAAAATACATTATCTATCAAAATAAATGAAAATTTAAAACTTATTAAAGTGAAATTGAAATCCCAGTAAGTGTAATACTAATCCGTGTGTCAAAATCCTTGATGAAGTTAGCAAATACGAGTTTATCTCTTCCTAATCGTCCGTTGGCACTATATCCTGTCGATAAGGAAGTGTACCTGAACTTGATAACTGGGATTCAATATAAAGCAAGAATGTCTAAGAATTTAAATACCTCCACCAAAAAGGAAAAAAAAAAATTTAAATCATGCTGACAATACATCATTAGGGCTTGACGAATTTTTTATTAATCAATCAATTATATTCCTAATATGTCCAATTTCATTCCTACAAGAGATCATTAATTAGAATAACTTAAAAGTAAAATTAAAATATATTAATTTTTATATGTGAAATATCTTCACAATTTTAAATTTAAGAATTAATTAAATAATTATCATATAAAATTCTTGAAACATATAAATATTATTTTATTTAAGAATTTTTATAGTGGGCTAATTCAATAAATTTATTTAACTAACAAGTATTTACATATTTATTTAAATATTTTTATATTTTAATTTATAAAAATTTTATTTTTTTTATAAAAAAATATAATATATATCAATCTCACTGTTTTATTAATATCTTATTTTAATAACATATCAATTAAAAATATTTAAAATAATATTTTAAAATAATAAATATATTATAATTATGGTCTTAATATAATTATTTTTATAAAATATATTTATTTTATAAATTTAAAAGACAGAACCTATATAAGAAATGAGAGGAGCCAAAAAGAAACAGTATAGGAGAGATGGCTGCCCTGGTGGAGTAAACGAATAAATGTGAACTTGCGTGAAGAAAATTAGGACAATCTTTTTTTCGCTAAATGTTACAAAACTTAGTTTTTCTTTTTATCAAAAAATAATATATATATATATATAATTACAATAATAAATAAATATCAATTAACTAGTTAACATTTTTATTTAACTTTTTTTTTACAAAGAACATCTACCGCTCAAATATTATTTAATTTAAATAAATTTTTTCATATTAAATCTCTCTCATACTTAATTTTATATCAATAAATTTAAAACTTAATACTATATATTTAACATAAATCTCTATTTTATTTATATTTAAAGACCAACAATAATATAAATAATTAAACTTAAATTAAAATAAAAAATAAAATTATTAACTAAATTGTACTTAACAATAATTCTTTTTTATAAGAATATTCTTAAAATATAGTATCTATCAAATCAATGAAAGTTTAAGTATGATTAAAGTGTAGTTGAAAACCCAGTAAGTGTAATACTAATCTGTGTGTCAGAATCCTCGATGAAGTTAGCAAATAAAAGATTATCTCTTCCTAATCATCTGTTGGCACTATATCCTGTGTATAGGGATGTGTACCTGAGCTTGATAACTAGGATTCAATACAAGGCAAGAATGTCTAATAATTTCAATACCTCCATGAAAAAGGAAGAGAAAAACAATTGTAAATCATGCTGACGAAACATCATCAGTTGTGGGGGGGGAAAGTCAATTACTAGCAAATGTTGAATGGCTTGCCTAACTAGGCTAAGCTGGCTCTCCTACTTGTTTCTTGCTATCACTAAAGCTGCTTTTTATAGATTTCTCTGTGTTAGTATTGAATAACATGGAAGGAGTATCAACCCCAAATAAGCCTCAGATTTGTACACCACGTTAAAGCTGCTTCCATTGTAGGGATCTCATCATACCCTACCAACTGGGGTAGGATCCTTGAGGAGATGTAAATTGTTGTTCACGTCCACCTGCAGCAGAATGTCAACTAATTGCGCCAGCTGTTCTGCTTCTTTGCTTCGATGGATGCCCCATCATTGAGCATGTCCTGAGCATCACTTTCCATTCCAAGCCTAGAAAGCGCGAGGGCTTGCATGTAGAATGCAGTCGGCCACTCTGGCAAGCATACCTGAGCCTGCATAGCATCTCTCAGGGCAAGTTCTGCTTGACCGACCACCATGTATGAAAGGGCCCGTCTTACAAACACAGTACCCGAAGAAGGAGCCGACATCATCGATACCAACTGCATTTACAACAACAATGTTATTGATGATTCACGTGTTATAATCCAAGACAAAGATGCCAAACTCAACAACAAAGTTGAGTCATGAGAAACCAACCAAGTAAGCCTGGTTGGCCACAAGGTTGGGGGTTCAAATCCTAGCTCCCTTAAATTCCCACAAACCTGGATTTTACTTCCGGTGTACCACAAAGGAAAATTTGTGAAGCAGGTACCAGAACATATATCGCAAGTTATTTATCATTGTGGGTAAATGAAACACGCAAAAAAGCATCAGAGTAGTGATACTAGTATGAGCAGAATGAAAGTTTATTCTCAATTCAAATAGTCTTTTTTTTTTTTTAAAATAAAGGCCTTCATTGCGGAGACTCCCTGGATTGAAAATCAAGCCAAGAAAAGTAGAGGCTCAAGCTATTAGCAACCAAATCTAAATTTGGAAGTTTAGATTGAGTTATACAATTAGTCACACAACATTCATTCCCTCAGCTGTTCGATGTGCTTACTCTCATTTCACATGCTAATCTTAGAAGCCAGTTAATGTGAAGATAACCGATACAAAAGGGGGGCAGATAAAGAGAGAGAAGGGAAAAAAAAAAGTAAATATATGCTTCTTGAAACTAGGATTGGAAGTCCAAATAAGCTCAGCAATTCACAAAGGGTTTTCATAACTCATCATCAGCTATTGAAACTCTTGCCATGGTATGTAGAACAATTAAGCCATGAAATTGATGCACTAACCATGTCATGTCTTGCCCAAGCTGAAGGAATGCAGGAATTTACTGAGCCTAGTCAGTCAAACGTTTAGTTGAATTTAACCTTTGCAAAGTTTCCATATTTTATTTTAACAATAAGATTTTACAAGCTTCCTTTGCAGTGGTTTACTAATAGACAAATAGGTGGAAATGCAAATGATTCACATCAAGCAGCTATTGAAGAGTTAATTTTATGCACATCCTTCTCTCCCTCTGTGTGTGTGTGTGTGGCTGTAATGATCATAGATGGGTGTCTACACGACTACATAAATACATCCACACGTGTATGATGCCAAAAGATGCGGATGCCATACCATGGCCCTCCATAAATCATTAGAACCATGGCCCTAATTAAAAAAAATGTACCTTAGAATAATATTCAATTGCATTTTTAAAATCCTTGTCTCTGAAGGCAATGTCACCAAATTTCTTCGTATTCAACATATCCTGCACTTGTTGTGTCCACTCTTGAAATGACAGCTTCATGAAAAGCAAATTTAGGCAACCTAGATCAGAATAGGTGACAGGATATGCCACAGCCATGTAACAGAAACAAGTAGAAGCATAGGTGAATGGCCACAAATAGCCAAAATAGATCAAACTAACAATTCCCCACCCACAGAAGCTAAAAATATATCAATACACCTTCCTCTGATCTTGAAAAATACATTCCTTCCCCACCCAAATTTTATCCTCATTTTTTTTTGTTTCTGTTCCTTTTTATCTTTAGTTTGATCACACTTTATCATATCTACACACAAACTGTGCACTAATAACAAATAAAATGAGACCACCAGTAACCCACCTCATTTTCTGCACCTTCTTCATCTTTATAGCCTGTTTTAAGCAAGATATCATGCACTGCACTTAGATCCATTCTTGCACATGCCTTCCCAAGGGGGGAAAGCATTGTTGGCAGCACCGCTGGAGTTTTTGATAAACCCATTAGCACATGAGATGCAACCTAGGGACAAAATTTCGACACATACCTTAGTAGAGCTTAAGCACGTGTTTGGCTGTCCCATATAACTTTAAAAAGAACAAAGCTTCAATTCCAAAGTGATTAAAAAATTCACCTCTTTTTGCTTTTGAAGGGGTGCCACTGCTGATAGAACAAATTTTATATCAGGTCGATCTTTAGCCTCATATTGTAGGCATTTTGAAGCTAGCTCAACCAATTCAGTTGCATCTTCATTTGCATACTGTCCTTCCAAAGATGAGTCCAGTAATAATAAAAGATTCTTCCCACTGATCAAATCCAATGCCTGGAGAAACATTAATAATGTGACAGGATTACTAAAACCAAAATTCATATAACAGATTAGCGGATTGTGATAAAATAATGAGCAATTATGAATGCAAATCAAAGTACCTCACAGATTAGCCATGCATATTCAGTTCAGTTGACCACATGGTTAAGTGAATCATAAAAGTGTTTTTTTTTTTTTTTTTTTTTTTTTCACATTAAGCCAGAACGTAAAGAGTTCTGGTTATTAACGGGCAATTAGCAGAAAATTTTTGACTCAGTATAGGCAAGCAGAACAGTGAAGTGATGTGGTGAGAGGACTAAACATACATGGCTTGGAGGGATGTGCTTCCCACTCAAAAGGTCCAATAGAATAGTTCCATAGCTGTAGATCACACTCTCTGGGATGACTCTACCTGAAATAATTGGGCATCCAAATCGTCAACAGTAATCTTGGCACTCATTTTCACTCTTTTTATGTCACCACAATACACACTGGTGCAAAATATTAGACATTCTTCCCTCTATTCAAGCACCCAAAAAAATAAAAAAAGCAATGTATTTATGTGGAACAGCACACGGAGATCTTGTGATATTGAGATCCAGCAAATCCATCTTCAATAAATGTTACATGCAAATATATCCTCAAAGCTCCTGACTGTTTCACATCACAATCCTAACACAATGATAGGCAACACTATAAATGCATTTTCACTGAATTTCGCCAAGCATTGACAATGGAGAATGTGACATTTTTCTTGAATACACCTTTCAGATCACATGTTTTTAATACTTCAATGCATTATGTTAATAGTACCAAGGCAGACAGAATACTTCAGGGGTCAATCTACCTTATATGCTTGGTTAGGGCTCTTGTTTTTTCTTTGATACATGATTGGTGACCACTGGAGCCTCAATTTGAGCCTTGGTGAGAAATGTCTCCTTTATTTATCAATTTGGTGCTTTGGAAACTTGCCTTGGCACAATATATCAAAGCAGATCTCATCCAACTGAAACCCTTTAGATATGCTAATAGCCTATATGCACACTAAATCAATGAAAGAAAATATATAGGAACCATAGGGATTCACCTGTCCGCATAAATTCTGGCGGAGTATAAGCCAAATTTGTACTGTAGCTTCTCCCATCTCGACTGTTTTTCATTAGACCAAAACTAGATAATCGAGGATCACCATCCTGGCATTATGATGAAATCAATTGCAATATATGATTAAGTTTATGACCAACACCAGGAACATTTTGAGACTAAGAACAGAAACAAAACGCAAATAAGATGCATAAACACACATTAATAAGCAAAGAAAGAAACAAACAGGCTAGTGTGTAATCAAAATGGAGGAAATATGCAAACAAATCTCTTGCAGCCACATTCACTGATAAAAATTCTTCCTTCTTTTTCATGGCTTGATAACTTTCAATGAACTATCATATATGCCACATCATATATCTTCTAGATTTATCAGAAACCAGTAATATTGCTCATTACAAGGTGTTAAAATTTACAGAGACATCATCAGAAATAGTTAGTTGCAAAGGACAACTAAATGAAATGATTCCATATTTAAAGTCAAGTAGTGTCCTCAAAGGTGCACATAGATATGCAGAGCACAATCCACCTAAAATCCTTGATCCCAAATACATCGGTGCATCATGTGATCAACTTTGTGCTCTCCAAGCTGTTTGTGTTCAATGAATTAGTGTGCAGCCCCAAACGGCAGAAATTGATGCATGCATCATGTAATAAGAAATGGATGATACACGAATGCTGGAAGTCCAAAGTACAATGCAACAGAAATACTGACACAATATACAAATTATGCACTGGTGAATGGGGACATCAAGGACCAGGAGAAAAAAGAGGTTCCCCAAAATTATTTTCAGTATAGTAACCTCAGCACTGAGATGGTGATAAAGTTACAAAAACCTGCAACAAATTATGCACCCAACATAGTAACCTGCTAAATTGCTAGAGGGATATGCCCAAGGAGTGTATTAAATTAAAATCTGAGCATTGAGGTGGTGATAAAGTTATGAAAACAATCTGTGTCTTAAATGAGACGATTAGCAGTAATGTAGCTCTTTTGTGGGAAAGTACTTGAGTAACCTACTTTGCACCAAACGAATAAGTGAGAGTGCATACACCATATTATTTGAAAAAACAAAACAAAGCAGATAAACCATAATTCCAGTCCATATCTACAAAAGTGAAGTCATCATTCCCAGACTTGAAGTTAATCAGAGTAAGCATTCCAAGCCAATTATCGCAGTCAAAACAGAGAGTGCTGGAAAAGTTGTACCTCATCGAAAAGCATTCTATAAGCATTCAAATCATGGTAGATTTTGCGGTTTTGAGCATTGCAATGATCAAGTACTTGTGCAATATAATAAGCGACTCTGACACGCATTTCCCATGGCAAAGGCTGCTTGTCCCCTGTGACAGGAAAAAAAAACACAAAAGTCTAAAATCAATAGCAGAAAAGAAAAAGAAGAGGGAACAGAAAAATAAAGAAGGGAAAAGCAACGCTCCTTTTCCACAAAAAGAGAAGCAAAGGAAAACAAAACATAGTAAATGCAAGAAAACAGAAAAATAAATAAATAAATAAAAACGAGAAAAGAGAGAGAAAAATACAATGGAAAAGGTGCTTAGAGAGAGTGTCATTAGGCATGTACTCGGCCACCAGCAAGCGCTCCTCACCCTCAGCGCAACACCCAATTAAGTTGACCAATCTTTTATGACGAACTTTCCCAACCCCAGAAGCCTCCATCTACAGACACACAAGCACACAAAAGAACACACGATTAAAGCTAAGTTAGAAAATAGAGCTTTAAAGATAAGCCCATTTCTGGTCCTGGCATTACAGTCACAAAGAAAGCATAAAGCTCAGTCTTTTCAACTTCAAGGACTGTTCTAATTGATGGGGTCCGATTAAAAGCAAGAAAATGAGGGAAAACGCAGAGAAAAAGCCAAAAAAAAAAATCACCAGAAACTGATGAGGGTCAGGCCATGAGAGCTTAGAGAAGCGCTTGATAGCGACAAGGCGATTGTTGCTCTTGAGCTTGCCCCTGTAAACCACATTGGGGGCCTTCTCGCCGCTCTCAGAGACAATGAAATCGCTGCAGAAACCATTGGTGGCGGCTCGGAGCTCAGCCAAAGCATACTCTCGAAAAGCAGAAACTTCTTGGCCGACAAAGTCCTGGTCTTGCACTTCCTCTTTGCGGCCTTCGTTGCTCACAGCTGCACTGGGCAGATCTGACTTGGCTTCCTCAGGAAGTGGTGGCACCTCCTTGTCTGGAGATGCTAAGTGGGTGGTTTTAGACTGGAGGCAGCCCATCAAAAACCAATCTTTCTTCAACTATCCTTCCCTAAACTCCCCCACCCACTTCTCTTCTGCTGTTACTATTACATACCAGGTGGGGGGAAGTGGGAAGTGAACAATAAAGATTTGTTTGAGGTTGAGAGGTTCAGTGGAAATTGAAAATGAAGGAAGATGACTAGGTTGACTTGGTTGCTAACGATGAACGATTGGGAAAGAGTTTGGGAGCTCTTTCCCACTACTGTTGCCAGTTCTTGCTCAAAGAAATGTGAACTTGATTGATCTGTGAATTTTGGGGAAAATAAAAAAAAAAAAAAAAAACCCAAATACTACAAATTTGACAATGATGTAAATTTTTATTTTTATGACTGTGTGTCTTTAAATTATTTATCTCATTTTTAATGATTGTTAATAGATTAATTATTGATTATTATTATTATTATTATCATATTAAAAATAAAATCAGTTATATTAAAAATGCAAAAAAAAAAAAAAACCCCATTTCAAAACAATGGAGACAGACTGACCAGCACGTGACTTCTCAATGCTATTTTAATAGTCATTTTCACATCTCTTAATTAAAGGTTTAAATTTTAAGGTATTGTGTGCCATTGACCAAAAAAGAATGATGTGACCAATCTCAATTTTAATTCCAACTTCAACTCTAATTTCAATTTAAATTTTGATTTTGACGTCAATTGTACTTTTAATTCCAAATTCATTTTTAATTTTAATCCTAGTTCAAACCTCCGTATAATTGTCTCTCTAGCCACCATTTAACCATATTATTGGTATAAACATGAATGATTAGTCGCTTCATCTACACCGTCGTTGCTAGTTGTCCACCTTATTAGTGTGGTTGGCAATGAGCCATCTTGTCACCTACAGTCATTTGTTGTTGATCGTCAAGTTCATAACCATAGTTTATAGTTTTTAGTATTATGGCATTTGTTATCACTACTATTATGTCACATACGATATTATTAATAACATATCATTGTCACAATGACATTGTTTAATTAGTCTTATTAAATATTTTCAAAATTAAAATTAAGTTAAATAATATTTTTATAAAATAATAAAATTAATTTTATATTATATAAATTAATATAATCGAGATTTAATTCTATAATCTTATGTTATTGAGAATAATCGCTCAATTGACCTATTCATTGATGATAGTCAAAGTTCATTTTAGAATTCACAATTGCAAGCTGAAATTATAATTACGCTATTTGGTGCCAAACTATAGAATTGGAATGGGATCCAAATTCCAATTATAAATTAATAACCAAACAAAATAATTAAATTTTCAGCTTCCAATTTTACTTTTTAATTCCAATCCCTTAAATTTTTACTCAACCAACCTCTTAGCTATATATTTTTCAATCATGTTCCTTAATTTTTCTTATAATCGTTGGTCATTTATCATTTTACCTTGTTTTCTTCGACATTACTTGTTACTTCTTTTTTTTCTTTTTTCCTTTACGCCAACCAACCAAAAATTATGATAAACTGAAAAATATGCAGATTTTATAAAGAAGTAATTTTTTTTTTTGTAAATATCCTAACTATAATTTTAATAACCAAAGTTGATAGAATTTAGAAAATAAAATAACTTAATATAATTCAATTTTAAATCTATTACATAGTCATAACATGAAAAAATGCATCAAGAACACACCAATAATGGGTGCAAAGAAAACCCCACTAATCATCCATTGCTAACCCATTTCCTTTTTATCTTTGGATTCACGAGTGGGGCTTAGAGAGGAGATACGACCCATTGTAACCCACAACCCCATCATTTACGAAGAAATGCCCATCATTTGTCTTGCGTATACAGACTTAATTCACGAAGGAGATGGGACTTAATTCCCTTGGCATCGTGCAACATCGTTTTGGGTGTGGACTAGCTTTGGGACTACAGCCCATTGACTTTGGACTTGAAAGCCATGGAACTAACGTTTGAGCATGATGGGCTTATTAAGAGTGAGTCGACAGGAATAGTTCAAAAAATGGATCCAATCACTACAACTGAAAAGAAGCTATCCAGATTTCTCCAAAGATCGGGCTCAGGCTGACAAGCCCATCTGTGTGTGTTAGTGTGTCTAATCCACCAGAGGTAGGAAATTAGTGTCTAGCAATCTCAGCAGTCGTTCCTCAATAGAT
The DNA here is from genome assembly GCA_023213295.1 of Bruguiera hainesii. Classification (NCBI taxonomy): domain Eukaryota; kingdom Viridiplantae; phylum Streptophyta; class Magnoliopsida; order Malpighiales; family Rhizophoraceae; genus Bruguiera; species Bruguiera hainesii. Next base: position 1,129,011 of record JAHOYR010000010.1, on the reverse strand, counting down.
GGTTGTCAATGGTTATGGGAACAGTGAATTGGTTCCTAAATTGTTGCAGGTGGCTTCAGGGAAGGAAAACAAGAATGCTAAATACGGTTGTGAGTAGGGGACTTGGAGAAAGAAAAAGAGAGTGTACATTGGCAGTTAGGGTCATTTATAGGAGCAATTGATTGGAGTTAAGCATAACTCGACCATTGGAAGACACTCGGGTGTGCGTGCTACTTATGCAAAACTCAAGCAATATTTTCTTCTGGCCTCACATGAAGAAGGAGGTGCACCAGTGGGTCAAATCCTGTGACTTAATGGTCGTACAACACTACTCATCATACTGCCATTAATATGAAACCGTACGAGGCCCTATATGGAAGTCCTCCACCACAATCAGCTACGCTGCCACTTTCCAGTGCCAAGGTTGCTTTATTGGTAGACGTTTTTGCGAGAGAGAGGTAGACATTATCAAATTTGCTAAAGGAGCAGTTATAAAGATCGCAGCAATGGATGAAATATTTTGCAGAACAAAAGCTTAGCAAAAGACAATTTGACATTGGCGATTAGGTCTTCCTTAAACTGCGACCATACAAACAAACAACGGTAGCAGTACATCCCAATTTGAAACTGGCATCCAAGTTCTTTGGTCCATATTAGGTAATTAAGAAGGTTGGACAGGTGGCTTACAGACTCCAACTTCCCTCAAGAAGTGCAGTGCACCTTGTTCTTCATGTTTCACTCCGTAAGAAGTTAGTTAAGCCCCAAGACAATATCTCAATCCAATTGCCTCTAAAGGGCAGTTCAAGGTAGCACCAGTTTCCATTTTGGATCCCCGGCTGGTCAAGAGAAGGAATATGGCGGTGACTCAAGTGCTTGTGCAGCGGGCAAATATGATTCCGGAGGAGGCTACCTGGGAAGATCTACCGTTTATGCAAGCACAATTTTCTGAGTTCAACCCTTTCTAACCTTGAGGACAAGGTTCCAGTGAAGAGAGGGAAGGTTGTCAAGATCCTACAGATCCAGTCAGTATAAAGGCCCAGCACAGAGAGAAAAACCTCAAAGAGAGCCCATCCAATGAAGCAGTCGTTGCAGTTGAGGGGAGTGCAGCTGTCTTTTTCACTTCTGTTACAATCTGCTGTCGATTGAGGCATCACCATTTCAATTACATGATGTAACTAATTGGATAAAATTAGTCTGGAGGGTTCTTCTAACCAGTCCATAGTATATATGTATATACCTAGAAGGACAAAAGGTGAGGTGAACAATATATTAAGAATTGTCAATCCTCTTATCTAGATAGAGTTCATGATGTAACTAAATCAATCCCCTCTTCACCTATACAAGGTACACAATCCACATAGTCCCAATCTTTTGGCAAAACAATGCGTAAACAGATGCCAAATCCATCAAACTCTCTGGTCAGCTTGTCCATCATTGCTTTTGCTGTCCCCACGCTTTTCCTCAAATTTGATGTACTTATAGCACTTAGCACATAAAATATAGATAATGAGGTCTGCAGCTGTAAGAGCTGCCAAAAGAAAGTAGAATCTATCTAGATGACCTTTGTTGAGGTTTCCTGGAATCCATCCTTGCAGGTGGTCTTTGGTTGAGATTTTCATGACAATTATCACTAGCAAGCTGCTCACATAGTTGCCGAGAGATATGGATGTCATGCAAAGTGCACTTCCAAAGGTCTTCAGTCCATCCGGGGCTTGTCCATTAAAGAATTCCAATTGACCCACATACATAAACACCTCAGATGCTCCTATTAATATATATTGAGGGATCTGCCAAAAGATGCTTAAAGAACTAGCAGTCTGGCAGCTTGGGCAATCTTTTTGAGCATACTTTAATCTGAACAACTCTACAACTCCTGCTGAGACTATTGCCATAATGGCTATAACTAAACCAATTCCCATCCTTTGAAGCTCAGTAAGTCCTTTTGGGTCCTTTCTTAAAGCAACGAAAAAAGGGCCTAGTACTGTCCTATAGATGAACACAAATGCTGCAACGCTGAGTATGTCAAAACAAGACATGCTTGCAGGAGGAATATTGAAGCCAGAAATACTAGTTTTCATGACTGCACCTTGCTCCACAAAGAGAGATGCCATTTGAGTGAAAACTACAGAATAAAGTATTGTGCACAACCAAATTGGAAGGAGCCTCAATATGCATTTAACTTCCTCTACTTGTGTCACTGTGCAAAGTCGCCATGGATTGCGATGAATGTCATTCTCCTTCTTTGTGTAGTCCTTTGGTGTGATAATGGCTGCTCTGTCCAAGAATCTGTTAAAGGTATGACAAAAGTGAAAATTGAGTACTAAAACTATGTTTGTTTGCTTGAAGCAGAAATTTTCTGGTGTATTTGAAAATCAAGTACGGAGGCTAAGAATCACCTGAATCCTTCGGTGCGCAGTATCTTTCTATCACCATTTTTTAAACAATCTCTGCAATCTAATTCAAACAGCTCTTCTTGATTTTGCCCTGTCTTGAATTTCCATTTACTTGCTGCAGCTACAAGGACTTGGCAAAACCTTGAGAACGGGTTGCCTTTGGGATTGAAGTGCCTATACCTAGGACTCCCAACAAGAAACAAGACCAATGCCAAGACAACAGAAATGGCAGATGTCCAAAATCCCAATGCCCATCTCCCTTGATCCTCAAAATAGCCCAATATAGTGTTTGAAAAGAGAGGACCAAGATTTAGAGCCAAGTAGAAGTAGCTGAAGAAGGCCACTTTGGAGTGCCCTTCCTTAGGGTCCTCTTCATCAAATTGATCAGCTCCAAAGGTGGCTATGTTAGGCATGTATCCTCCATATCCTAAAGCAACAAGGTATATGGATACGTAGAATAGGGCAATTTGAAATGTTGCGTGGGATCCACATGGAAATTGTTCATCACCGCAACCACTAGGCTTGACCAAGAACAAGTATGATGATAGTGACAATGACACCAAACCCTGTCAGCAAAAGAATTAACACAAACATTATCAAAGACAATATGTAGTGAACTTGAAAGGACAAAAAAAAAAAAAAAAGAAAGAAAGGAAAAAGGGGTCAAATGCAAACAAAGTGAGGAGAATGCTATTGAATTTTGTACCCCATTTGATGATTAAGTAACTTGGCTTAATAGAAAATGAGGTTGCTAACTAGTAACGCGGTATATGCGTATAGTTTTTGGCATAATGTGGTATGAATACTTTTCGATGTCATTGCTAGGATATAAAAGTATTTGGGACACTTACAGTGACAAAGATGGCTTGGAAGATTGCACAAGTCTTGTACCTCCCCCAGTAGGAGTCACTGAGGAAAGCTCCCACAAGAGAGTATATGTAGACTGTTCCTGTCCATATGCTAACAGTGTTTGCAGCATCGGCATTGTCCTGACCCAACACTCTTATTAGAAACAGGACCAGGTTCACTCCTACTCCGAAGAATGCGAGCGTGACTAGTGCTTGATTCACTGCCAGTTGAAGGAAAAATAAAAGAAAACCAAATCATATCTGTTTAGCCGAGCTTTCTTTGCGCATGTCCTTTTTGTTTTTTTTCCTTCTTCTTTTTAATTAATATCAGTGGGTCCGCTCCTCAATAATTATAATCCGGGGTTTTCTGCTTTAGCTGGGAGTGATTGATTAAGTTGTCTTATTATTATTATTCAAGAACAACGGATTATTATATGTATTTCTTCATTTGGTGCTTAGAATTAAAGTGTGATCCACAACTATTTTCTTTCAGAGTATAATGTCAATTATTCATCACACAACAATAAAAGAAACAATAGCAAAAGGGAATTACAAAAATAATGAAGCGAAACAGAGAGCTATATATATTATTTTTCATCATTGCCCCGCGCCCCCAAAAAAAGAAAGGGAGACAAAATAAAAGGAAAGAAGAAGGTTCATGACACAATTAGAAATTTTTTAGATGAAAATAGTAACCAACATGGTGATGGATCTAAGCTACCAGATTATGTTCATGTGCATAAAAAATATAGTGAAAATTGTATGAAATTCAAAGCAGATTTGTCACGGTTTCATTAATTTGATGAGTTCAATGAACCAAGTTCACACAAAAATGTGCTGACTAGAACCGTAATTGTGGAAACACTCCTGTTGATCATGCAAGGGGCTCAAATTTGGATTGAATGAATGTACCTAATATAAAAATTCCAGCCATCCATGTTCCAGTCCTCCCTCGAATTGCAGGGTGACCATTTCGATCAACAGTTCCATCTTCAGTAAACACCTCCCCTTCCTTTGTTATATCCAGCTCTCCATCATGACCTTGGAAAGTCTACAATTATGAAAAATGAAGTTATGAAAGGAAACTGCCTCGAACCTTTAGTTGATCAATGCGAAAGAAATTCAATACAACCAGACGGACAAAGCCGTCCAACAAAAGTTATTTAACGTATTAAAGTTTTAAATCAATTGTGTTAACTTTTCGTGCCCTTTTTTTTTTTGTTTTTTGGAAAAATAAAGTCACAAAGCTTCATTTATTGTTATTTTTCTATGTTACAGAAATTTTGTAGGTGCCACTGTGGTTTGCAAGTTCAAAGGTAATACCACTAAAAAATTTTATTACTACCCTAACTCAACATGAAGGAGAAATTTAAATAGACTAAGAAACAGTAAAATCGAGTAGATATAATTGACTTTTATACTAAATACAAAAAAAAAAAAAGTTTATATTAAATAGATATCTTGCATAAAGTGTAAAATATTTTGAATATAATATAAAAACTAATTGTATTTACTTGAATATATCTCTTTTGATATACCTTGTCACGAGCTACTGCAAACGTTCAAATATGTCATGGGGTATTACAGATTGAAAACATATGGTTGAGGAAAAGAAGAGAAGTTTCACTGACCTCTTTCACAATACCTAAACAATTCATTGTTGAACTATCTCGCAAACTGGTGATTTTGACTACAAAAAAATGCGAAGAAGATGAGCTATAAGCTGGCAGTGAGGAATCGACAAATTTAAGAGGACTGCAAAGATGGCAAGTTACTGTATAAGGGAGAGTGTGTGTAGGGGTTGGGGTTGGAGAGTTCTTGGAAAAGGCAGTGAGGATTGAGGGAATGCACACACAGATATTTATACACTAACAAAATAATGAGGATGGACGTGACATCAGATTAAAATGGTGGCTGATGACTAGGATTACAAGCAGGAAGTTTAGCTGTACATGGGGAGGCTGATGTCCAACTGAAAGCAGAAGAACTGAAGGAAATTAATCAATTGGAAAGGGAAAGTGTTTGGAAGCAATCAAATGCGGACGAGACTGCAAACTGGCACACTCAATGCCCCCCTCACCCCAGATATTCCCAATGATTCGCTTGTATAGCTTCAATTTTCTCGCTAGAAAAAAATCAACAAGGTAATTCCCTTTTTCTTTTTCTTTTTTTTTTTCTCTATAGTCCTTTTAGTATTAGGGCATTAGAACGTCTTTATATTTTCTTTTTGTTAAACTCTTTTTTTTGTGCAAAATTTGTTGTCTAGTTAATTCATAATATCTTCACACGAAAATGACCACTTGTATTGATATTTTGTTTTGATGAAACAGTGAAATTTTATGAACTTTAAGGCATTTTATTCAAAGGCCACTACATAAAAAATAATTAAAAAAAACAAAAAGAAAAAAAGAGGAGCATTGGAGAACCCCAGCTATACACGGCAACCTGCTGTCGCCAAAATGCAACTCCTACATACATCCAAAAGTGCCTGCGGTTAACAAGACAGCAGAAAGCTGAAAAGCAACAATTAATCGTTATCAGCCCATGGTTAGCCTACTTAGAATGGTGAGAGTGATCAAAGTTCATATATTAATACTACAAAGAGAGGTATTTTCAACTTCTCATGAAGCCCCCCTACCCCTTTTTTTCTTTTTATTTTTTGATGAATGAGCGGATGTAATTAACTAATTATATTTTATATTAATGGAGAATGAAAGTTACAACAAAGGATCTGAAAAAGAAAGCCCCCATTTGCAAAGGGAATGGGATGTAGATGGGCTGTTCGATATTGACGGAAAACATCTAATACAAGAAAACCTGGTCTCTGAAATTACCTGATTGTAATATCAAAACATCAATCAATTGCTATTTTTGTCGGAAAAATTAAAAAAGGGTGCGGAAAAAAAAAAGGGTTCTATTTATTTATTTATTTATTTTTAATTTTTTTCAAAAAAACGGAAGAAGAGAGAATTATTTGCATTGATATAAGCAATTGAAATAACTAATATCAGAGACAGTCCTTGCGGGGTAGCCGCCTAGTTCCAATTAAAATAATCATATCACGTAACCATTAACAGCTGTTAATCCAATAAATATATATCTACTGAATTGACAATTGTCGGTATTAGCAAGTATTATTGTCCTGGTAATTTGTCCTTTATGTTTTAGCAACCAATAATTGAAAAAAAAAAAAAGAAAAAAGAAGAAAACGTGATGCAACAAGTTGAAAACCAAGTTGAAGAAACTAACATGAGCTCAAAACAAATTCAAGCATACCTAATTACGTGAGCTGATTGAGAGTTTTTAGCCTCCTACATATGTGAAATATGATAATAAAAGGACTAAACAACCACAAAGCATCAAATGTACAATATTCGAATAAAAAACTTAATTATTGCTGAGAATTTTTTTTTAATGAAGAAATTATATATAATAGAGTTATTTGTACTTTTTTTTTAATATTTAAACCCAAGATCTCTATTATTAAGTCTTTTTGCGTAAACCCCACATTCAAACGTTAGTCCACAAAGCATAGGGCATGCCCACTTTGCTAAAATGTAATTGATTTTACTCGTAACTTCTAATACAAACCCCATTCTCAGCGTGGGAGAGACAGCTAGCCATCACTTGAACTTCAGTAGCTTTCAATATGGATGCAGAGTTCTGACTATGGCTTGCATCACCCAAAAAAAAAAAAAAAAAAGTGCTGATAATGACAATCTTGCAACTTGAAATTAAACAAAACTCATGCAATCTATTCATCGTGGAATTACAACTAATTAAGAGGTCTATCAGCAGACTTGAGACACATATAGTCATTGTCACTGCTTAAAGTTAAAAAGCGGGTGTGGTCGCAACAGTCCCTTTGTTGCTATCCAAAAGTTATCCAAAATCCATGTTGGTTAGGTAACCTTTGAGTCCTACTTCTCTTTCTTTATTGCCAGGAAAAGACATTGTAGCTGGTCTTCAATTCGCGCACGGAGGCTTCTTTATTGCTTGCTTTGCCTATCACTGAATATACATAAGCTCCGCATGCATACATATATGCAAGTGGTGTTATTAAACCATACCCATCAATTACACAGCTTAACAACAAGAAGGAAAACATGTAACGTGAAAAGGTTGCTTATCATCCTCAGCAGCCTATATACGTATATTAAATTATTAATGGAAAATTTCCAACATGACGATTAAAATAGTTTCCCAATTGTTTCTGGATATGCTCAGTTTGACCATCTGACTTAGAACTCCCGAGCCTTCAAGTGATGACTACAATGGGATTGCCAACTGAGTGACTTTTGTGTTGAAATAATAATCCCATTCTAAGTAATTAACTAATAAGTATATGAAGTCTAGGTTTTGCGACCTCTGAGTAAGCTTTTAGGTTAGGTACATATAACTTTACAACTTGCCATAAAAATATAAATTCAACCTTTAATGTTTTAGCTCATGTCTCAAGCTTAGTCAGGCACTATGCTAATAGCATATGGCTCATTTCTCATGTGTTTTCACTCTAAAAATTTTGGACCATGAGGCCTATCATACCTTGATTTGAATTATTGTTCAGTTTAAGTTTAATTGTACTGTGTGTTTGTTTGATCTAACACCATGTAGCCAAGGTGTATGTGGAAAAATATAAGGGCCATATCTTAAGCATATGGAGCCATATTTGCTATAACTTCTTGGTTCATATGGAATTGGAGAAGCAAGTCTTTGTTTCATAATAACATTAAGCTCATAATAACATTAAGCTAGCTACCTTTAGAACACCCCTTCCTTGCTCTTTATCTAGAAGTTTTAGTGATACCTTTAAAAGTTATGCTTCTGAGATTGAACATATTGTGAAATATTTTGATATATTTTTGAACAATTTAAATTGTTAAAGGAAATGATCACATTTCTTGATTTAACTGCAATCTCTCCACCAATTACTTAATTTTCGTCAACCACAGTTTCTCCATTACTTGCTCAATCTTCATCAGTTACAGTTTCTCCACCAATTACTCAATCTCTGTTAGTTACAGTTTTTTCATCTATCACTCAATTTCCGTCAGTTACAGTTTCTCCATCAATCACTCAATCTCCACCAACTACAATTTTTCTACCAATCACTTACCAATTAAGATTAATTTTTTTCAAAGAAAAAAGATTATAATTGTATCACACATTAATGACATAATCTTAATTTATATTATAAAAAGGTATTACATTGCACAACTGATGTACGACCAAAAAAAACATGTACAAAATTCTATTAGTGAAATATAATTTTCTCATTAGCAATTGCCGCCCTATTTCATCTTGTTAGTCCATTTCTTAACATGGTATCAGAGCCATTTTTTGCGAAAATATAAATGTCAAATCATTCAAATTTGCCCATTACTTCATCTTCTTCAAATACAAACCTCCTCAATAATATTACCCCATCGTGTCCTTTTACGCCTCCCACAAGAGGCTCATCTGATTTAATCACATGTCTTGCAGTTGGTGTCACATTGACTAGAGATAATTATATCATATGGAAGACTTGTCTCCTCCCTTTTCTTAGGGTCAGTTGACTCATGTCAATTGTGGATGGAATCGAATCATGCCCTTCACACATTATTACTGAAATTGGTGAGAATGGTGCCACTAAAAGTTTACCAAATCCAGCATATGAAACATGGTTCACTCGAGATCAAACTACCTTGGGATGAATTCTTAATTTCATAGCTAATAACATCATTACATAACTCTCCAATTTAGGCACTTCAATAGTCGTATGGTTCTTCTTGACTTAATCATATGCAATACATAATAGTGCTCACGCCACACATTTACGAATACAACTTCAAACTCTCCGTAAGGGAAATTAAACAATCACAAACTATCTGTAACAGATAGCCTTCCTTGTTGATCAACTTCCTCAATTGGTGAAAACATCTCCTCATAAGAATACCAAAGTTACTTATTTAAAGGACTCAGAGCAGAATATCAAAATTTAGCAGTATCAATCTCTATTCAAAGTCATTACTAATCACTTACATATAAGTCTCTACACGGACTACTCTTAGCTTATGAGGCACGTCTTGACTTGCTTAAGCCAATCACTTCCACTTTAGCAGTGTTCATGATGCAGACAGCACACTAAGTGAATAGATCATCACAATAATTTTTTTCTCACATGGATCGGTCACTAAGGTCCAGGCAGTAATTTGGTCCACGAAATTCAGCCCCAAATTATTCACCAAATGCAGGCAATTATAGAAATCAAAGAAGGGGAAGCGTTCGAGGTCAAATATGCAATTGCTTTGACCATCGAACCAATGTGTGTCATGATCATAGACTTCTGTCATAATCTTCTGGATCGATACCATAACTACATATTGCTAAAATTTCACCACCATCGTTAGTATTTTCAGATCCATGGTATTTAAATTCTGGTGTCACATACCATGTCACAAACAATTCGTCTCAATTATCCACTCTTTAGCCTTACACAAGCAACTAACATGTCACTATAGGTAATGGGTCTAGTCTCCCCATAACTCATACAGGTACTCTTATTTCTTAAAATTTTAATATCTTTAATGTCTTAGTTGTCCTTTCTATAAAGAAAAATTTACTTTCAGTACATCAATTCTCATAGGAAAATAATTATGATTTCATTTTCTCACCTAATTGTTTTTCTATGAAGTGTCATTGTATAAGCAAGATTCTTTTCTAAGGGAATCTTAATTAGGGACTTTATCAACTATTAGGTCAATCTGAGTTTTCTCCTTTAGCTTATTATCTGTCTCAAGCTAACTCTCTTATTTGTTGGCACCACCGTCTAAATCATGCTACCTATTCAACTATTTCTCATATGTTTAACAAGTTGTCAACCACATATCTAACTTGTTTAGCATGTGTATTTAGTAAGAGTTATCGTCATCACCATTTTTCTACTTTTCATAAGTCCATGACCCCTCTATAATTAATTCATTTTGACATTTGAGGGTCGATTGTTATAATGTCTCACCAAAATAACAAATATTATATTTATTTCATTGATGATTATTCCAAAATTTCCTTATTTTAGGTATTTAGTTCTCATGACCAATTTTTACATATCTTTATGGTCATTTTAAATTTTGTTAAAAACCAACTCAATACTCGAGTCAAAGTTATTCAAAGTGATTGTGCTAGAGAATTTCTATCTGCATCTTTTAATAAATTATTGTAGGAGTGTGACATTTATAAATGGACATCCTATCCTCATTTGGCCCTTCAAAATTGTTCAATTGAATGTAAACATAGACATGTGGTTTAAATGGGTCTAGCAATTATGCACCATACATCTGTCCCCTCTCACCTTTGAGATTTTGCTTTCAAGAGTATAGTTCACATTATCAACCGACTACCTACTCCAATTTTGCAACAACGTAACCCTTGGGAAGTACTTTTTTCTATCACACCATCAATTAAGCATCTTTAAGTTTTTGATTGTGCTATGTACCCCAACCTATGACCCTATACCAAGTACAAACTGGAACTTAGATCACATTAGTTCATTTTCTTGGGATATCCCTCGAGTGTCAAGGGTTATCGATGCTATTCTCCACTTCAATGACGATTCTATATAGTTACAGACGTCATCTTTGATAAGACAATTTTTCCATTTGCTGCTCTTGTCACCTATGTACCATTAAATGTGTCTTTATCAGCATCTTTGGAGTTACCCTTTTATATTTCTTCAATACATTTCCAACAAAATGATTCACATCAGGAGGAATCGAGGATGGATATCTCTCACATCTTGACACCTGTGCGAAGTAGTCTTACAATGTCCTCTCTTGTTACTGACTTATCTCACAAACCACTATCTCATAGGCTCTAAACTCGCCCCTACAACTGGTACCACTTACCTACCCCATGGTGACTCGACTTTAAGATGACACTATTACTCACCGATATGTACAAAAGGATCAAACCTATGTCTTAGCTACTTCGGTAGTAATCCCATCCACACCATCTTGTTACAGTCAAACAGTAAAAGACCTAAATTGTCAAACTGCTATGGCCAAAAAGTACACCTCACTTTTGAAAAATCAAACATAGGACCTTGTACCATCTTTTTCAACTTGTAAGCCTATTGGTTGCAAATGAGTTTTTTGTGTCAAACTTTGTGTAGATGAATCCCTTGAAAGCTACAAGGCTAAATTAGTCACAAAGGGCTTTTATCAACAACAAGGAATCGATTACAATGAAACCTTCAGCCCGATGGTTAAACATGTCACAATTCGCACAGTCCCCATGATTGCATTCTCTAGGGGTTGGCAACTGCGACAACTTGATGTTAAGAATGCCTTTCTCCATGGTCATTTAACCAAAGAAATATTCATGGATCAACTATCAGGTTTCGTTGATCCCTACCATCCTTATCATGTCTGTCATTTAAAACGATCTCTTTATGTCTAACGTCTCAATAATTTTCTCATCTCTATTAGTTTTGTAGCTTCTTCAGCTAACTCATCATTATTTATACTGCATACAACATAATACAGTATCTTCCTACTCATCTCTGTCGACGACATAATTCTTATAGGATCCTTTACAACACCATTGTTTGCTCTTTTAGAGACTTTACAATAGGAACTTACTATCAAAGACTTGGGTAAACTTAATTATTTCCTTGAGATTGAACTCCAACACACTTCAAATGGCATTCTTTTTCATTAGGGAAGATATGCAGCCAATTTTCTTATATGAGCAAAAATGCAGGATGCGAAACTTGTCACTATACCTTATGTCGTTGGCTTAGATACTCCATTTATCCATTGTGGTGAGTTATTCTCAGATTCAACACTTTATCGTAGTACTGTGGGAGCATTGCAGTATCTTATTCTTACTCGGCCTGATATTGCCTGTCAACAATGCTTGTTAGTATATACATGCACCCATGAAGATCCATTGGCAATTTATGAAATGTATCTTGCGCTTCATTCATGGCATACAACATCATGACATCCTTTTTACTTATAACAATAACTTGCATCTCTATACTTTTTTAGATGTAAGTTGGGCTTTTTCGTATGCAAGTTGGGCTGGAGACCACGACATTAAATGATTAGTTGGCGACTTTAGCATATTCCTTGGCTCCAATCTCATCTTATGGAGTTCTCGTAAACAATAAACAGTTGTCCAATCCAGCATAGAGGCTGAATTCAAAAGTTTAGTTAACACAACTGCTGAACTCATTTGGATTAAGGCTCTTTTATATGATCTTGGTGTCTCTTAGTAAGGTCCTCCGGTTCTTTATTGTGATAACATCTCTGTCATCTATTTAATAAGGAACCCCATCTTTCATGCTTGAACAAAATACATAGAAATCGATTACCACTTTGTATGAGAATGAATTGTCAAAAATCACTTGCATGTTCAGTATATCTCCATTATAGACCAACCTACCGATATCTTCATTAAAAGGCTCTCTACGGCTTGCTTTCGACTTTTGTAGTCCAAGCTTAATATGCAATCCAACACATCAGCTTATCGGGGGGTGTTAAAAGAAATGATCACATGTCTTGATTTAGCTACAATATCTCCACCAATTGTTTAATCTTTGTTAGCTATAGTTTTTCCACTAATTGCTTAATCTTCATCAACTACAATTTCTCCACCAATCACTCAATGTCTATTAGTTATAGTTTCTCTACTAATCACTCAATCTCCGTCAGCTACAGTTTCTCCACCAATCACTTAATTTCCATCAGTTACAATTTCTCCACCAACCACTCACCAATCAAGATTAATTCTTTCCAAAGAAAAGAGATTATGATTGTATCCCATATTAATGATGTAATCTTAATTTGCACTATAAAAAAGCATTATACTGCACAACTAATGTATGACCAAAAAAACATGTACAAAATTTTATCAGTGAAATACAATTCTCTCATTGGCAATTACCACCCTATTTCATCTTATTAGTCCATTTCTTAACATAAATGATGTAGTTGTTACAATGTGCCAAGACATGTCCACAATTAAAGAGCAAATTGATATTCTTACTTTTGAAAGGATTAAGTAAGCAAACTTGCACTCTCTTCAGTTAGACATAACACAAGAGTATCTATAAAAAGATTATGCATCTATGCAATCTAGTGAGTCGACTCAACATGCTGACAAATTCGTGAATACTGAAGTTTTGAAATTGATATCTAATGATCTTCTGTACGGTGGGAGGCACCTTAGCCTTTACCAGTTTAAATTTAATACGAATGACTCAATGCCGGCCCATATTAGACCAATAGGAATTAGTGGTGTACTAAAAGGAGATGATGACAAGGTTATTTGTATGTTTTTCCAATGTTAATCGACATAGCTTCCCTAATGTTGGCATAATTAAAGGAAATTAAAGAAGTGACACCATTATAGGCACAATGGGGTGGAGCCAAAGATAACAAACTCATTGTCGAAAATGATTTGATAGTCGTGATTTCATGGCTTAAGAACCCAAATCAGAGACCATAAGAGTATTTGACTGTGTTCTGTAAATTGGGAATGCTATAATGGCTAAGGTAGATTATGCTTATAGGCCATAGGAAAGTAATTATTTTCCTAATAAGCTAGCCATGTTAGGTGTAAGAAGGCATGAGCCATTGATTGCATGGTTATGATACATGTTCTAGGTATCTTTAAAGTAACGACCTTTCTAGTTTTGGAAAACAAGTCTTCAATATGTTGAGAATTTTTCAAAAAGATAAATTGGACTTCTTGTCTTTCATAGTATAACTCCTCATCTTTAACAGTGGATAAAATAAATGCAAGGGAAATGTTGGAAAGACAAACATATGTTGTTTTTTTTAAAGTTTATCAAGTGTAGTTTTATCTTATCGTATTTATTATAGTCCTTTAAGTCTAAACAGCTTCCTTAGAGATTAATAGAGCTTCATTTACCAGTATATGTGTTGTTCCATTTGTAGCTCTTAAAACATGAGAGATATTAATCTGGTGAAAATGAAAGGTTAACACGTTGATATCTTCTACTAAGAACCCATTTGTTGAAAGAATTGGTTGCTATTATTAACATCCCTTTACAACCTTCAAACCATTAGACTCAATGCAAATATTAGAAAGGCCTTAATCCTTTGCTTTTTCGAAGGGCCACCCTAATGGCTAGTAACTTTAGTGTATTAGGGGAGAAAATGCCCAGAATAGCTTAAGAGAAAACAAATAAATGCTTACTAGCTCCTATGAAAGATAATCCTGATTTTGCCAAAATTTTCTTTGATAACAACTTTAATGTTAATCTTAACCAAACTTATCTTTAATGGTTCTTAGAAGGGCTTGTTGAACTTGATGTTAAGGAGAACGTTCCAAAGTTATGGTCACATCCTTGAAGTCTATATATAGTTGCATTGCTATTTCAACAATCTGGTCTGGTTAAAGTTGTTTATGTTATATCTATAAAAGATTTCTCCCTCTCTGAAGAGCTTAAACAATCATAAGTGTCAATTCAAGATGTTTAATATCCTTAGTTTAACTTAAGGACTTTATCCAATCCTAAAGATCATATGACATGAACTTCTAAACCCTCAAACCAAGGGGACATATAAACCAAACACCTACCACCCATAGGAACATATAAAACGTGAGTTTTAAAAATCGCCCTATGATATTGGCACGAGCCACAATCTCTATCTCTTTCTAAACTAAGTTGTCATTTATAGGGAGAAAATTTTTGCATGCCTTTCATGTGAAATGTTCAACCTTTCCAAAGATTCATAGGTGTCATAAAAACTTCCACTACCCATTATTATCATATGAAAGGGACGTTAAGGGTGCTCTAAGATTTAGGGTAACACAACTCCATGCAATATGATATGCACTCCTTATCGAATAAATGCCATTCCAATCATGATGCCATGTGAGCCTATCTTCGAGGATCATAAAACTAAGTGGAATTTAAAGAAATTGAAAACTTTCAAAGGGCATAAACAATTACTAGACCAAGCTCACTTTTCGATTAGGGAGCCAAAGATCACACCAAATATCAATGTTAACCCTATTACCAATTCGCCAGTTGAGGTGCTTTTGCAAAATAAGTTGGGCAACACAAATGCTTCTTTAAGCGTAACATGGAGTAAACTCGAGTCAAAACTCTAAGGAAGAAGATTCAAGATAACAATGATCTTTGAATAGGCAGGTATTCATTCACAAAAGGCGTTAAGCCTATTTTTCAACCATGAAGATAGATGAAAATTATGAAAGTCCATGAATCCTAAACCCCTATCTACCTTTGAAATTGTGAGTCTATCCTAAGAAGCCCAATGAATCTTCCTTTAGTTTCAAAGCAACCTCATAAAAATTTGTTAATCAATAAGGCAAGTTCTTTGCATAAATTTTGAGGAAGTAATAAATAATCCATGATAGATATATGCATCACTTGGATGACGACTTTCAACAAGACTTCCTTATCGACTCAATGTAGAAACTTCTCCTTCAAACCACTATATTTCCTTTAGCTAAAAGCTCACTTTTTTAAGTAGCTAACTAGCATAGGTAATTCCAAGTATCACTATTGTTATTTCATGCCCTTTACACCCATATAGTTCCAAATAACCTAACTTACATCATCTTTCACATCATGACTAAATGATATCTTAATTTTGTTAAAATTAATTTGTTGTCTAAATGCCTTTTTATAATGAATTAAGAGTTTCTTAAAGTGGTTGCATTTAGAAATAAAAGCTTTAAAAAATATGTGGTTGTTGTCTGTATAAAAAAGATGTGTGATGGCTAGTGTTTGCTTACATATTTGGCCCCATATAGCTTCCTTTGGCTGGTTGTATTAGTTAACAAGGAAGAAAGACCCTTTACACATAATAACAATAAATATAAAGATAAGTGATCTCTCTAGCAAAAACCCTTGGATGGCCAAAAATGATCTCTAAGAGTGGAATTTACAACTAAGGAGTATGAAACTATCTTCATGCATAACATTACCATTTGCCTCTAGCTAAAGTCAAAACCTCATCACAGTATAATATTCTCCAAAAAAAAAGGCCATTCCACCTAATTGTAAGTCTTGCTTATATCTAATTTTTGAGCTCAATATCTAGACTTCCTATGATATTTGTGATTCATAAAATGAAACATCTCATAGGTTATAAGTGCTTTATTTGTGATAAGATATCTTAGAACAAAAACACTTTAAGTCTTCAAGATGATCTATGGGAGGATAAGCTTGAGTTTATCTCATGATAATCTTAACCACAACATTGAGATAAGTAAGGATACCTTCAGAATAAGACAAATATTAGTGTGATTAATGGGACTAAGATCACCTCCATTGTTTAGGATATTTAGAGCCAACACCACCATATTGTCACCCACGATATGCTAGGAAAATTGATAAAATAGGGCTAGTATGCCATTAAGGCCTAAAGGGATACATTTGCTAAAGAGCCCAATAAATCTTATATAAGGTGTATTACTGACAAGGTATGAAATTCATTTGATTTATCACTTTTCTGTTCACCATATTCAAAATAGGCTGTATATCTTAAGAATCAAAGATTTTTGACAATAGCCAATAAGATTCTCACAATAAATGTATTAGAGATATGGGAAAAACCATGGTGACATAAGATAAATGTGCAGAAAGAGTATAACAAAAACTAACACTTGATTAAACCTTTGTAAGGATTTCTTAAATCCATCAGAAAAGATAACAACTTTTAAACGAATATTTTTATTAACAATTTACTAGGATATTATGATTATGGGTAGTTTTAGCTTTTAAGATTTGCACATGTATTTATAATTAAAATTATGTAACTAACTAGAAAAATATTCTAACTTAAATGTGAAAACACTTAATGACTAATTAGGAAAATGATCTAATTAAAGAGGAAAATACCTAATGACAAATCAAGATAAAAAAAAATTGAATAGTTTATATAATTCTTGAATAGTACATAATTTATAAACTATGAAATAGTTTTTATAATATGTTCTACCTCAGACATCTCCACTTAAAAGAAACTCATTTTCAAGTTGACAATGAGTAATTGACGTCTTTCATACTACGAAAACAAATACTTTCAGTACTCTAAAATTTGTAGTTTCCTTGCGGAGTATTCTCATCTTATCATAAAAAAACTAATGGATAACCAATCCTAATGTATCTAATTAATTCTCTACCCTAACAAAACAAAATCAATGAGTATAAAATTAATAAAATCTTAAGATCCATAGGTTATAAACTAAGATTCAAGAATATACTTCACTGTAAAATTAATAGTAATACTAATTTCTAGCTCTTCTTCAAAATCCTACTCAATTTTATAAATAATTGCTAGTTCTAATTTATACGCATATTGAAGAAGATTTTTAAACACCATAAGCCCAAATTAACTTTTTCTTCAGTTTTTAATTTTTAAGCTTATGGAGTACAAGAATCGGTGAAACTATTTTTTTTTAACATATTAAACCTACCTAATACATGAATTCATATCTAATAAAGAACTAAAATTCACATAATTTGTGCTACAATTGAATGATTGTAACATATTATGATAACTTTCACAACAACTTTCAAGCTATTGACTTAATTTTTTATTTAACTTGTATAAAATCACATCATAATAATCAAAATAAAACTTTAAAATCAACAATTTATGCATTTTTTACCATAATTGAATTTTATATTTACTTTGCTAGAGTTAATACCATTAAACATTAGCTCACCAATCATTTATATTATCATAAAGTTTGGTAGCTACAAGCATCACCTTTTGTTCTTTTTCAATAATGTTAAACTTAAAATAAATTTCAAACTTTACCAATTATCTCACAAAAAGTTTTAAGAGAAACTTTTCATTGAAAAAAACAATTTCTTTAAATTTAGGAACATGATTATGAATATATTAATTGTAAGCATAATTTCTAAGGTGAGATATATTATAATCATGATCCAGCATGACACTTAGAAATAGAATTTTCCTTTTACAATCGTCGTGAATAAAGAGGTTACTTTGGAATAATATCATTAGACATGGGACGAAAGTACAAAAGTATGAGGGCACAAAATAAGGTATAATAAAAGTCAACACTTAATTTAATTTTTAAAAAGACCTTTTGAAATTCATAAAAAAATTAAAATAATATTTTTATTAATAATATATTGAAATATTAGGATTATAAATAATTTTAGTATTGGAAGTTTATATATATATTTATAAATAAAATTATTTAACTAATACTCCAATTTATGAACGTATACTAGAGTATGTCGAACGTAAATTTTATGGAAAATTTCCATCACTGGTTGGATATACGTACATGGGCGGCTGAGGACGACAAGCAACCTTTTCAATAAGAAATATTTGCTCATAGTTATTAGCATATATGGAAAGGGTTTTCTTCTTCTTCTTCTTCTTCTTTTTTTGTCTTTTTCTGCTGTTGTTAAGCTGTGTTGCTGTTGGTTATTGTTTAATAACACAAGTTGCATATACGTGTCACGGATACCGTACCATTACTCTCTTCTTAAAATAGTATTTTAAAGTATGCAAGCTCTTCTGACCTAAAATTTCTCTTAAATTTGTTCATATTATTTTTTTTTACTGAATTTATTAATATTTTCATTAAAAATCAAAACCTCATTTACCTACTTTTTTTATATAAAAAACTTAGTAAAAATATCAAAATTAAAGTTTTAATACTACTTATTATAAAATTATTAATTTTTTTCTAAAATATAACTTATTAAATTATATAATATTTATATTTATATAATTTAAATTTTTTTAATATATATATATAAATATTATATATCTTAATAAGTTATTTTTTTAAAATAAAAATAATAATTCCGTATCATATATGCATCATTGTTTTTCCTTTAAAAAGCTACTTTCTAATATGTACAGTGCGTATATCTGAGATCTCTCTTTTTATTCAATATGAAGTTAGGTTTACTAAGATACTACTTGTGACGTTGCTGGTATTTTCTCGCTGACACATATGCATGCATGGCGGGGTTTATATACATTCGGTGATAAGCAAGCCAAGCAATCGAGAAGCATCCGTGCTGGAATTGAATACGAAACAGTACGTTTCAACAAAGTCTTCCTATCAAAAGGGAAAGAGAAGTGGGCTTCAAAGTTAAAACAACTTTTCAACATGGGTTTCGGACAGCTTTTGGATACGCAACACGAGGACTTTTGTGAGGACATCCCGCTTTTCAACTTTCAGTGATGACATTGACCGTACGTGTCTCATGTCTCCTCGTAATCTCTTTCAATTAGTGATAGCTAGCTGCATCCGGATATTGTCCAAGTGGTGGCCAGCTAAAAGGAAATACGTGTGCATCATTTAAATAAATATTTTGATTAGTAATTTAATATTTTTTAATATTAATTTAAATTTATTTTATTATTATTATTATTATTTATTAATATTTATCTTTCAACCATTATGTTAAATTTTAAATTTATTAATATCAAAATTAGATATAAATTATTTTTTTTAGTTTAATATTTTTAAATAGTAAATCCTTTTTAAGAGAAAAATGAGATGATGTTAATGAGTGGCCCTGGACTCTCAAGTGCAATAAAACAATACACTTATGATGCACCTTTATTGTTGTTCTAAAAAAATTAAAAAAATAAAAAGGCTCATCAGCCTAGATTATATGTATCTCCCATGCTGTTGTGTACGAACTTGCAAGTAAAATCAGCCACAAAGTAGGCTTGCCCTATAATTCATGGTGACTTCCTTAAAATGCTACTTTTGATTGGATTGGGAAAATTGGAATCGTTGCATGGTGCCAAAATTGAACTCTAATATCATCTGACTGTAATGCTGAAAAATCAACTAGACATATGAACATATTTCAGAAATTGCCCATTTTGTTAATTCCGAAAGGAAAAAAAAAAAAAAAAAGCTCCCCACCTTTCTTTTTTTTTTTTGCTTTTAGCTGTGTTGCACCAATGGCAAGTATGCTAGAAAAGAAAATTGTACGCGGTTGCCTGATTTCTATTCCATTCCTGACCACTTTAAGATCAACCGCGAATGACAAATTGATAAGGTGGCTGCTAAAAGGTTCACGGAAGCCTCAATTAGCTGGCTACAAGCTATCAATTCTTTGATAATTAATTTAATAAATCATTTGAGCAGCTGTATTTTCAGTAAAGTAATGCATCTGTGCAGCAGGCACCCAATTAATTCAATTGTAACTTGAGTGGGGCTGATCAACTAGCGAGCAACTTGTCGTTCCATGCAATCACTTGGAAAAGTTAGCTTTTATGTCATCTTCTTAATATAGTCATTAGACTTGTCAAAAAAGTCCACTTCGATCCTCACATTTTATTGTGTTTAGTTGGAACATTAAATCCAATTCATCAATAACAAAACTATAAACCCCAATAACATTGCATGTGCACTGAAGAAGATTCTAAAGTTAATTGAAAAACTTGCATACGTGTGTATATGTGTGTGTGCTACGATTAATTTGTTGTGAGCTTATTGTCATGTGGTTATATTTTGTTTGTACTAATCTGCACTACATTTAATTTAATTAATTTTACGTGAAAAGATAAATTAAATAAGTTTTAAGTAATTTAAAAAGTGAGCAGAAAGTAACAAGAAATAAGTAAGAGAATAATAAAGAGTAAAAAAAAATTATATAAGTGAAAATTTTATTGAAAAAACAAGTCTTGTAGTATAAATGAAAAAGTGATTTATTTATATATTTTAAAAAAATATTTTAGAATAATATATTTTAAATATTTATAAAAAAATATTTTAAATATATATTTAATACAATTTTTTTAATATTTTTTAATTAATTATAGAGTTTTTAAATAAAAATATTTTTACATGTTTCCTAAATTTTTTGTAAGTAGTAAAAAGATTAAATAATGTTGATAGCTCGTAAAAACTTAATCTTAACCCTAATTTGCACAAGAAAAATACTTGAATGAGTGGGATGAAAGTATACCTGTGACATCATGCTAATTTCCTGCCAGGCCACTCCACTTATTATTTCTTTCTAATGGGGCAATTACCAGAACTATAATGCCAGCTAGTTGTGACAATTGTTAATTGGTAGATATTTATTGATTAATGGCTGTTCATGATTACTTATTATGTTTAGTCAATTTTCGGCTCAGAATCAGAACATATGGAAATGGATAAATTAGCACAAACGATTAGCCATATGCTAATCTTCCTTTGTATTGATTTGTCTCAGCAAAAATTGTGGTTTGTTTGTCATTTCATTATCTAAAACCTGAGATAATTAGGATTAGGCACAAGGACCATCTATGCTATTATTTATTCTAATTTCTTGCTCTCCTGAAAAAGTAAAAAATTAAAAAAAAATCGTAAAAAATTCTAATCATTTTTTAATTAATTAATTAAAAAAAAAGGTACATGTTATTGGGCCAAGCCCATCCAGGCCCGTAAAGAACAAGTAGTAGACAGTACAATTATTACACGCGGGGGGGGGGGGGAGAAAGAGGGTTGGGGTCGGAAATGGCAGCGAGGCAGAGGGCAGCAACGACGCTACCGAAGCTAATACAGAGTCTGCGGAAAGAGTGCCCGAAACCGCCACCAACCACCTCCGCAACAACCCATCATCAATCGCCGCCGCTGCCGACGCCTCTTCTTCTGCCTTCGCTTAGACGAGCCTTCTCTCTATACGACCAGATCAATCTCATCGACAACGCCCCCGACGACCAGCTCCGCTTCCAGGGGTACTTTTATCTTCTTGACTCCTCCTCCTCCCCTCCCCTTTTTTCTCCTTTTCTTGTTATTGGGTTTTCTTCCCTAATCAAATAAATTCTGTTAATTTTTGCTATATATATATATATATATATATATATCAAAGGTATACAGAGACGGGGTTTAGAGTAAATGGGGTGGAGTATGAAGGGAGCTTGCTGTGCATTGGCAACATGCTTCTGTCTTGGTCCCCCAAATGCTTCTCTCAGGTCACTCCCCAAAGGTCTTTTCTCTCTCTATCTCTCTCTGTGTTCTTTTTTTTTTTTTAATTTTTTTGTTTAAAATATAAAGCTTTGTGCAGTAATTTGAATCACAATTGGCTGCCTTTTCCTGTATTGTTATGTTTAGTAATTGTAGAAACTCATCCATTGATTGATTTCCTCATATTTTGGGTTTGCCACTGATTGCGTTACTACTCACTCTTAACAATTTAACATTGCGTGGTGATCGTATGAGTTACTTGTGTTTATTTTTTGCATTCCAACGTTTAAAATGGAAAAAACATGCTTGTTTCAATTTTCTGTCTCAGTTAATCTTCTGATGCATTTGCCGTAGTTTGAGATGTCTAATCTCTTGCTCCTTAAGATGCCGAGAATCTTGCGACACCCGGGCTAATATTAACTGATTGTCTTTGATGGGCTAATATTAACTGATTGTCTTTGATGGGAAATTGTAATAATGCGTGCAATAGATTGATTGCCTGAGATTTTGGGCCGTCTGCTTTACCCTCTTACTTTATGTTACATTAGCATGATATGAGTAACTTGTGATTTTGTGTTTTGAACTGGAATGTGGGTTTCAATTTTCTATCCTGGTTGGTCTTCCACTGCAGTGCCATAGTTGAAGTGTCTGATCTCTTTGTCATTAAGATACTTGAGTATTGCATTTCCTGTGCTACATGTTCTCTTACCTTTTGCTTCATCTGTAACTGTCATTTCATTGATTTTCTGTTCTTTGACAATGCAGTTTGTCAATTTTCCAAACTGTGCGTCCCATACCAGGTGAGCTCTTTTTTATGCACTTTTTAAAAATTTTCAGTGCATTTTTATGGCAAACCACATGACCTGGATGACTGACTTAGGTACTGGTTAAAATCACCTGTATCATAAGCTGACTCCATATTGGTACAATCTAATCATCTTCTGTATGCACTTATGCCATTTTGGCGATGGCTCGCTTACTTTGATTTTTGTAGAGCAACAAATTCATGCTAGATTTGGAAGTTATTTCTTCTGCCTTTTCCTGTGTCTTTATAATTTGGTTGTTGTGGCATTTAAGAGTTAAAGAATTTTTTCAGCTGACTATAAGAATATTTCCATAGGATAAGATATATTGAGCTAAGCATAAAGGTTAGGAAAAAAAAAGTTTGCTTCTAACTAAAATTTTCTGGAGGAATGACTGTGATTCTTTTGTGAGGTGATATTTTATTGATTGCTTAAACAATTCCTAGTGTTGTTCTTGACTTTGATCATGTTCTGGCCTCCTTTACTTCCTTGTTTAGTTTTTTTTTTTTTTTATTTTTTTGTGGGAGAGGAACCTATGGCACTGCATGTGATGATCCGTTTTTTCTTTTGCACTGCATGTAAGGGGTAGATTGTACCAATATGGCACTGCATGTAAGGGGTAGAAGTCTTTAAAATTTGTGGGCAACTTGCTGTGGTCCTGTGGAAGTACTATACCACATCTTGGGTAATTTAAGTTCAGCACAAGCTTCTTATTAACACTTAAGCCCATAGATAACTACCCGTGATACTTCTAAGTTTGAATGATTAGTCTTTGTATATTTCACCAGATATTTAGGAAAAAAAAAACATTTATGTTGATACTTTGTGATGACTCTTTTTCTGAGTTTCCAGATTTCGCTTTATTTTCCTTTCACTTGTAATTACATGTTGCAGAGATTTTGATCCTTGGATGTGGAAGGCATATTCAACCAACAGGTACTGAACTCAGGAACTTCATTCGGTCGACTGGAATGAAGCTGGAAGCTGTCGACTCGGTATTGTTCTTACATTGTTTTATGTGTGTGTTTTGTGCATCCTCATTAATTATATGACACAATGCATAGAACTTCCAAGATAGTTATCACGAATTAAGCAAAAGTAGATGATTCATTGGAATGACTTCAACTATCGAGAGGATTGTAGACCATAACACGGGCCAAAATATTTAAAATGAAGAAAACAATATCAACTGTGTAGATCAAATGACATGGTCCAACCATCTCTGGATACTTGATATTGTTGCAGACTACAACTCTATTGTATTTTTTATTTGTTGTAGAGGAACGCTGCATCAACCTACAATATATTAAACGAGGAAGGAAGAATTGTTGCTGCTGCACTTCTTCCATATGGAGTTACTTCATGATACCCAATTTCCATCCTTTTCAGTTGCCATATCCGCCATTCAAATCTCCTCAACCATTTTGTAATGTTTACTTCGGTTTCAGTGGGAAGCCTTTCAAATGGGTTCGACCCCAGATATTAGGCAGTTGTGAGTAATATGTAAGGTTGTTAGCTTGAGTCTAATAAATAACTGTAGACTGAATCTTTGGCTGATGGTATTTTCAAAGTTAGTAGCCCATGAATTACATCAAATTGTTTTAAAGCTAGTGACTTGAGTCATGCAATGAGTTCCAAGAGCAAGTAAGCTATGTTACACGGAAAGGCTTTGTCATGGAAATAGATATGTTATATACATTTTCGAACTTGGAAACAAACACTTGAACATCCTTTAATTGATACACTATGGGGACTCATAAGGGGGCCTCAGCCTTTTCCTTTGCTATTGTTAGCTCAATCAGTTTTTAGTAGTGAAAGTAACCAGTCACGACCAATTTGTTTGATTGTCATGAAACCCAAAAATGATTAGATTAAAAAAAAAAATTCAGTCAAAAAATTAATACAACAGACTAATAAATAACTATAGATTGAATTTTTGGTTGGTTCACAAAGTTGCTCTATTGATTATCAATTCTTATATTAGTTTTTCTTATCCAATGTTGGTTTATGGTGTTCAAAAGTGAGATTGAAAAAAACAAACAAATAAATAAAATTTCTCAATGGGATCAGTAGGGTGGTATATAATTGAACTTGATTGCATTGAGGTAGCTTATGGTTGGATTGAGAACCATAGTTGTGTATGTTCATATGTTTTCATTTTATTTGTAGAAATTATTTGCATAAGAAAAAAAAAAATGCTTACTCTTTACATTGTTGAGATGAATGTAGAAAAAGTTCATAGATTACATATTCATTTAATGAAGGTTCCTTCAAACAAGGTGTTTCACAATTCATTATTAACATTTTATATTTGCCATAAAATACTATTCTTGGTATTTAACTATAGAATTTAAAATTTTTAAATTATCTTATCAAATAAAAAAAAGATTTAATATTTGATGTTTTTTGAAGAAATATAATATATATTTGTATTATTGTTTTAACTATAACTATAATATAATTTTAAAAATTAAGGTTTTTGCTTATAAATATAATATTTTTGTACTATATCTAAATTAAATTACTTTAAATAATAATATTTATATTTATCTGTTTTTATATTTATCATAAGTGATCAATTAAATAATTTAATAATTATTAATATATTTAATAATAAAATATTAAATGAAACGTTCCACCAATAATTTAATTACTGAACTCTTGACCAAATCAAGTTTGATAACTATGATTTTAACCCAACTAAATGCTTTAGAGAAGAACTCATGAACATACCATCAACCACTTTTTCCTTGGTTTATAAATAAATTAAGAATAATAGGCTTTCTTTGTGACATTTATAATGTCATTTTATCAACTTATACAAAAGGAAAAAGGCTAATGGTTACGGTAAACAAATGCCTGCACGTTTTTGTTCCATTTTAAAATATGGATTGTGAATTGAATTATTATGATAGACAAATTACAATATGTTAAATATAAATTTTTGGAAAATTTTATTGAAGGCAATATTCAGTAAATTTTCTAAAAAAATTAAAAATAATATCTCCCTATTACACAACTTTCAATTCTGTTAACATTTAGCTCATTCTTTATACATTTTCTTCACTTTCTCAACAATCTTCCTGAGTCTGTTAACCCTCAACTTCTGAAGCAAATTAACAGTTGTAGAAAGTTAATTGATTTTTCTTTTTTTTGTTTTTTTTTAGTCCCTTTTGCCTTTTTCAAACAGATTAATCAATTAAAAATATTCAATAAAAATATCAAAAGAATCCAATTCGAACATAAATAAATAAAATTTTGATGTATTTTTTGAGAAAAAAATTATTATTAACATTACATATAAAATAAATAAGTAATTATTTATGGTATAATAATATTTTGGTGAGATTTACTTATTATATATAACTTTATTAATAATATTTTTTAATATTATTAGAATAATATAATAAATATATAATAATGTTTCAATTTAATTTAATTAACAATTTTTTTTAAAAAAACTAAAAACCATAACCAAATTAAAAATTAAAAAAAAAGAACAAAAAGAAAATCAATTTACCCATTTCAAAAACATCACATTTGCCCACTCCCCACTTGACTACTTGGATTCTACACACACACACACACACACACACACACACACACAGAGTAAGCAGCTAAAGCAGAGAACTCTTTGAAGGGGTTTAGGGTTTCTCTCTGCTCTCAACTGTCCTTAAAGCCAATCCATCGCGAGGCTTTCCTCTTTTTGGCGGGAAAATCCACTTCCCACGTTTTCTAATTTATCCAAACGGTAAGACCCAGATCTACCAAGGCAGAGATTGGGGAATTAGGGTTTTACAGTTGGGAGCGATTTCAGAGATTCGGGGATTAGGGTTTTGCAATTGAGGGGGAGAGAGAGAGAGAGAGAGAGGGGAGGGGGAGTTGGGGAATGGGAAAAGACGAGGAGGAGATGAGAGGTGAAATAGAGGAGAGGCTGATAAACGAAGAGTACAAGATATGGAAGAAGAACACTCCTTTCCTCTACGATCTGGTCATTACCCACGCGCTCGAGTGGCCTTCCCTCACCGTCGAGTGGCTCCCCGACCGCGACGAGCCCCCCGGCAAGGACTTCTCCGTCCAGAAGATGATTCTCGGCACCCACACCTCCGAGAACGAGCCCAACTATCTCATGCTCGCTCAGGTCCAACTCCCACTCGAAGACGCCGAGAACGATGCCCGCCACTATGACGACGATCGCTCCGACTTTGGCGGCTTCGGCGCTGCCAATGGCAAGGTCGCTCCTTTTGCTCTTTCCCTTTTTTCTATTTTTTGTTCTTTGTCATTATATCAATTTATTCGATTCCCGCTAATATTTTTCCTCCACGCTTTCTGAGATTGAGATTATTTATTTTCTGATTTGACTTTCGAGTGTTTTTTGTTGGCTTTTTTAGACTGTTTAAAAAAAAAAAAAAAAGAAGAAAAAGAATAGAAATGAACACAATTTGCAGTTACCCTATAATTTTTGCTTCTATTAAGAGTATTCATTTAACCATGAAAATGGTAGTTGGTTAAAATGAAGAATTTTTTTTCTTTTTTGTTATCAAAAGAAAAGGATGGTTGTTTTGTTGGGCAGGTGCAAATAATTCAGCAAATAAATCATGATGGGGAGGTAAATAGGGCTCGTTATATGCCCCAAAACTCTTTTATTATTGCCACCAAGACGGTTAGCGCAGAAGTATATGTCTTTGATTACAGCAAGCACCCGTCTAAGCCCCCTCTCGACGGTGCTTGTGCTCCGGATTTAAGGTTGAGGGGTCACAGCACCGAGGGATATGGTTTGTCTTGGAGTAAGTTCAAACAAGGCCATTTGCTTAGTGGGTCTGATGATGCTCAAATTTGCTTGTGGGATATCAATGCCACTCCTAAGAACAAGTCCCTCGATGCTATGCAAATTTTCAAGGTACCGTTCCTTGTCCCCACTTCACAGGCGAGGCCATTGTCTTTACTCCTTTTAGTCTTCCTTTTTATGTGTTTACCTGGGAGTAATTCTTCCTGTTCAGTTCAGGAATGCATGGATTTTAGTTTTTTTTTTGGGTAGACATGGCTATTCAATATGCATGTTATTTTCTAGGTCCATGAAGGAGTGGTCGAAGATGTAGCGTGGCATTTGAGGCATGAATATCTATTTGGTTCTGTTGGAGATGATCAATACCTGCTTATATGGGATCTACGAACCCCATCAGCCACCAAACCTGTTCAATCTGTAGTTGCTCACCAGAGTGAGGTATGCATGAATGCTCTTAATATGTATTCATAAGCAGGTATGTGCACAAGTCAAATCTCAGGAAATATATATATACATCCTCTTGTCATCATGTGGAGATTACTTTCAATCTACATTCCTGGCTAGCCATCAACTTATTTTGTTACCTTTCTGTTTTTTTTTTTTTTGTGATAAATCCAAGAAGGGTCCTTTTCTGTTGTCTTTGGGCTACTTAGGCAGAAGCTAATTTACAGGAGTTGCCCTTCCCTTTCATTACTGCTGTAAAGCTCTAGATGAATTTATTATGTGGATGACTAATATTTGGGGTCTCTGTGACGCAGGAGTGTCCTTTCTATTTTGTTATCTTGTTTTATTTTAGTCATTTGTTTTATTTAGACGTCATGTGATTATTTTAATAGATGGATGGCTGGAATTAGATAGAATTTTATTTCATCAAAGGTTAAGATTTAATCTCTTCATAATCCTAGTAGAAATAGATTTGATCACTGGAAAGATTTTACAGATTTGTTATTTTATTGAAATATCAACTTTTGTTGACAATAGTGGTTTTCTCTAAACCTTAACCTTAATTCTCTTGTTTCAACTTCAATTTTTTACCTAAATTTAGTCTTGTTTCAATTTCTCCATTGGCTGACATGGCCACAATCTTCAGCATTGCATGTTCCAAATGGAACAATAAATGTATTTGTCATGTTGTTGTCCTCAAAAAATTGTGGTTATGCAAGACAACCGAGCATAGATTAGGGGGCTTGTGTATGATGTGTTGACAAGATAATTCTTGCTTCTTTGTATCTCTCCCTTCTGTGTTGCTAAGAATGCACATGGGTATTTCGTATTCATTTTGAATATTATCTTTTCTAGTGTTGACATATTGTTATGTTTATATATTTTCTCTTTCAACATTATGTTTGGTTTACATTCCTTGGCCATGCCGTAGGTTAACTGCTTAGCCTTTAATCCTTTTAACGAGTGGGTTGTGGCAACTGGGTCTACTGATAAGACTGTCAAGCTCTTTGATCTCCGCAAGCTTAGTACTGCACTTCACACTTTTGATTGTCACAAGTAAGTATCCTCTGTATTTGGGACATCACTTTGTGCATCCTTCTTTGCTCATATTTTATCTGCATTTGTGCTCTTGGGCATCTGTTCTGCTTGCACAATCAGAAAATTCTACATTGCTCTTAAGAAACAAAAGGCTTGTTAATTTATGTATGTTCTGCTTGATCTTTGCTGTGATTCACATCAGAGAGGAAGTTTTCCAAGTTGGGTGGAATCCGAAGAATGAGACTATCTTAGCCTCTTGTTGCCTTGGTAGAAGGCTTATGGTGTGGGATCTTAGCAGGTTTGTCCTTGAATTTTCCTACAGTTTGTTCAGTTGCGATTTCTGGTTAAATGGAAGCACTTGTTTACTGAGATGCCTGTATCTAAAAGAAGCAAATGGCTACCTCACTTTCTCCCCCCCCCCAACACCCCTTCTTTTTTTCTCAACTTTTTGTTTTTCTACTTCTTCCGTTATTTGTGAATACTGATGAACTCTGATTTGTTTTAAGGAAGAAGCCTCAGAATGTGCTTTTATGCCAAAAAATGTTCTAAATTTATATGCCACATCATTGTTGTTATGGGGTTTCCTTTTGCAGGATTGATGAAGAACAGACGCCAGAGGATGCGGAAGATGGCCCACCAGAGCTGCTTTTCATTCATGGTGGTCACACAAGTAAAATATCAGATTTTTCATGGAATCCTTGTGAAGACTGGGTCATTGCTAGTGTAGCTGAGGACAATATCCTTCAGATATGGCAGATGGCAGAAAATATCTACCACGATGAAGATGATATACCACCGGATGAATCCACCAAAGGTTCTTGATTATTCCTCTCATGCCAGAGTCCAAAGTGTCCGTGTAAGCCATCGTTGACATGACCAGAATACGTAGGAACTTTTTGTTGTTTACTTCCCGGGCCTCTGGACCCTAACATTCCCACAACTGCCCATTTAGCTCCATTGCGGAGATTGTAATTTGATCCTTGTGCCTAACGGAAACCTTTTGATCTCTGCACAGTTTGTATTTGCAGTGAACTAATTCTTTGCTGGCTGCCTTAAAAGGGGTTCTCCATCTAGTTTTTAAACCCGGTCCAGTACTTAATCTGGACCAAGGGCCGGGTAATTTGCCGATAGTTCAACTCTTGACCCAACAGTTGAACCTGCATTTTAATATTTAATAGGTTTTAAGTTTAAATAGTCAAATCATTAGACCCAAATTATTCTGATGGAGTTACATTTTTCAGTCAACTGTTAGAGAGCAAGTACAAAGGCTGAGGGAGTATGTCATTTTACAGTAAGAGTCCGTTTGCATTCTTGATTCTTGTTGGTGTAGGACATATGGGATTATTATTTTATAACGGAAACCAGCGTGGGGTTATTTCCATGGACTCTTGCCATGCTTGCTACCACTCCTGGAAGCCACACTTGCAGTGCTTTGGGTTATATGTACTTAAGTGGCCAAAATTCTTAATGGGTGCATTTAAAGTTTAGCCCAAATTTCGTGGTGGTTTTGATCACACCCAAGCAAAAGTGAGAATATGGGGGAAACGGTTCACCCGAGTCATGGTCTTGTCTGGTTAAATGGCTAAATTGCTGGTGATCCTCTCGGCCCTGAGTGTCCTGAAAAATGCATCTTCATGAAGCGGAAATCCGTCATGTACCGCCTGTGTTAAGCACCTGCCGAATTGATGTCAATTCAGGTTCGAAATACATTACTATTAGATTAGATGGTGCAGAAGTTTCTCAGTACGACGACATGTCATTATCTATGTTCTATCATTGAATGGGATGATGTAGTATGGATGGCCTCCTGCCTAGTTATTTGATCAATGAACTATATATATGCAGAAACGCACAGCAAGTATTCCAAGCTGGCTTATAACCGTGTACGAGAATCACTTCAGATTCATGATGATTTGCTAAAAAAAAGAAGGAAACGGACTGTGCTTTCCCTTTCTAAAGATCTTAAATGCACCGAGGAACACAGCAATTAACAGAGCCAGAGCAATGCATAATTTAAGGCTCCAGCCTCCATTAAGTGTGTTTAAAAGTGATAGGTAGAATTATTTACCATCAGATCATGCAAAAAATAAAGATAAAAAAATAATAGTGACATAAAAAATTAAATTTTTAGACTTTATTTTTAAGTTTTTGAATATTTCATAAATATTTTTTAATTATATTTTAATCTATAATTTTTACTAATATTTTTATGATTTTTTTTCTTTTCTTTTCAAATTTTTAATTTTTTTTAAATATCACGTCATCAACAATTTATTAATATGACATCTAATTATACTTATATGATATTTATTGAATTATCAAATGATACGCACAAATTAATTTATATATATATATATATATATATATATAATGCTAGGATTGTTTACCTGCAGCGCACGGCACCTCGGCACCTCAAAGTGGAATTATAAATTTTTCTTTTGATTTGTTTTTTTTTTCTTTTTTTTTTTTTTTAAAAAAAAATTGAAAGTACCAGACTGGTGATTTTAAGAACGTGAAAGTCTCTACTCTAAAAAGTCTCTTAACCCCATAATAAAAGATGCACAAAATTCAACCACAATCAACTCTTTATTTCCTATTATCCTATAATTTATGTTGTAATTTTGTAATCTGTGTATTTGATCTATCTTTTGTCTTACATCAAATGAAGTGGTATCGATATTTTCTATCATTTTATAATTTATGTTATAATTTTTTTTTTAATATTTTGATTTTATCCCTTATTTTTTGTCAGTCCTTTTTAACCTTTTTCTTAGCGTGTGAACAATTTACAAGATTTGCAGTGCCAAAGTTGTTGTGACAATTCTATAAGTTGGTGTTATATGCGAGAAGGAAAGGAGCAAGGGAGAAATATAAGGGGGATAGACCAAAAAAAAAAAAAAAAGTAAGTAAATTATATAATTTATTCTTATATTTATTTTTTAATTTTAATTTATTATACTTATTTTAAATTATTATCATTATCGTTACATTATATAATTTAAAATAATTTTAATATATAAACATATTAATTGAATAAAGTAATATAATAAATTTAATTATATAAAAATTTATTATTTCAAAGATAAATTTTATAAATTTTTATTTAACAAAGTAATAAAGTAAGTAATTAAAATAAAATTGAATTTAAATAATTTGACTATAGTAAATTTAAAATTGAGTGATAAGAATAAAAATAAGTAATAATTTTAATATTTAATTATATTAAAGAAAATTTAAATTTAATATACTCAATTTTAATAAAAATTAACACTTTATATTTTAAAATATAATAAAAAAATACTAATATTTGAATTTAATAATAACTAATATATTCTATTAAATATTCATTAAAAATTTACAATAATTATTAAAATATTATTATAAGTATTATAAAAAGACTAGATTGTTCTTAATTTATTAATATGAGAATAAAATTATTTTTAAGGTAAACTTTGAAATTAAATTATTTATTTATTAATTTTTTAATGACAATATTGATATTAAAATTTTTAACTGAATAAATTTTTATATGTAATTTTTTACTTTTATTAATTGTTAGAGTTTTCTTTTTAATATTATAAACTTTATTAATAAAAGGCAGATATGTCTTTTAATAATGTTTATTAAATTTGACCCATAATTACTAGTCATAATATGTTTTTAATTATATTTTAAAACACTGGGTGTGTATCATTATAAATTATAAAATAGGGTACGTTAAATTTGAATTTCTCTTGAATTAGTTAGCCAACAGGAATCAACAGTAAAAGGACTTTTGCCTTAATTTCTGATGACCCAAGAGAAGAGATGGCTTTGACTAACACAAAGAGTGGAAGTGTAGGTCCTTTAGGATCCTCACTGTTCACTCCCACTATTGTTACTACAGTGCTGCTGTTTCCATTCCAAAAAGCATGGAGATATGTGGTATGTGGGTTGGAAGTGAAAGTGTCTGGTTATGACTTATGATCACACAACAGAAGACTTCCATTTCCACTTCTCTTTTCTCTCTCTTCCACATCATCCAGTACTACAAAAACAAAGAAAACAAAGACAACAAGGGAGACCCAGATCAGATGGAGCACCTACTCACCAGAATAAGGTCTGTCTCTCACTCTGCCCTATACTTTACTAATCCTTGTTTTAGGATTTTATCATGAAAGTCTTTGCTTTTGTTGTGTACTCAGCTCTCAGAGAAGTCAACTAGCCATGGAGTGGAAGCTCTGGCCTTTGTCCTTCTGCCCACTTGTAGTAGTAGTAGTAGTAATAATAATAATAATAATAATAATAATAATAATAATAATAAGAAGAAGAAGAAGAAGAAGAAGAAGAAGATCCAAAATGCAATTTCCAAATTCTGATGCCTGCTTATGCCTAATAATTCTTTATTCTTTTTGGGTTGGTGTGAAAGTATAGCTTTTTCTATTTCTTCTGCTTTGTGCTCCAAGAAATTGCTACATTTAACTAAATAGACATACATAAAGGTCACAATCTTGCATAAAAAGAGCCTTACACCATATACTATGGCTTATTTTCTTAACTCTCAAGTCTTGGCATGATAGCATCCGGGGGATTATCATTCCTTCATTAATACATGATAATAATGCATGAAAGTTGTTATATGGCACTGCCAACCACTTGCTGTTGTGGAGATCAAGCAACTTTAATGACTATCCATTGTGATCAATGCCACTCATCAGGCACTCTGATCTGTTTTGGGCTAATCAATTGTCTGGCCAAGAGATGATTGAAACATTGTCTTGCATGCGGAAATTCCTCATGCATCCTTTTTCACCCACTAAGACTACCAGATAGGATTCATCCTTTTGGCCTACAAAATATTTGTCCGGACATCCTTTGGGCATGACCAAGTCATGCAGGTTTGCGAAGCTGTTGAAAACCTTGTGATCTCATGGAGTACTCTTTTATAAGTTTGGAGAAGAAAGAATCCTCTCTTTCTAGCAGTCTTGCTGGTGCTTCATATTCTTTAATCCTTCCTGTCCACAGAAAAGTAGAAATGTAAACAGCCTTCCAGTTACATCAGTATCATGCAAGCACATATATGGATGTGGGAATTTTATATTGGATTGCTTCTCACCAAATCCCCGGATGTGGGAAGATTGTCCCTGCTGGGTGTGCTCTGGTCTGAGTGGGTGTGTTTAAGTCTCTTGCTGTATGTGAGTAATGTATGTGCTTGTACTTACCATCACTATGGACTAAAATAAGGTCACTATCTATAACCGTGTGGATCCTGTGAGCTATTGTTAGTAATGTTTGATCTTTGAATTCTTGACTAATGATCTTCTGTATCACCCCATCAGCTGCTGAATCAACCGATGCTGTTGCTTCATCCAGCACAAGAATACCGATTTTCTTTGGCAATACTCTTCCCAAGCAAAACAACTGCCTCTGGCCCACACTCCAATTCTCTCCATTTTCAACAAATGTCACAGTGAACATGTTAATATTCTCTATAGACAATGATGTAGAATTAACCATCTATAAAGGAAAAATACCTGTGGCATTCAACTTTTCAACTTTTCATCTTTTACACTTAGCTGACTTTTATCTAGAGCCTGAAATATTGGAAAATATTTTCTATGGTCACTTTGCTGTGTTGAACTTCAAATAGAATAATCTTAAGAAGAAATGGAAGATTTTTGTGTGAGGTTTCTTGCTTCCTGCCACTGTATTATTACTTTTTATTGGTAGAAGTATTTAACTCCCATATCTCAGAGTCAGAGTATTGTCCTAGAGGGTCAAAGTTTCCTCTAACTGTTCCCTCAAACATTGTTGGATCCTGTGGAATGATACTGAGGTGTGATCTCAAGTCATGAAGGCCTATCTTGGAAATGTCCACGTCATCAATCATAATGCTTCCTTCTCTTGGCTCAACAATCCTGAAAATGGCCTGTATAGGGGTTGACTTCCCACTTCCTGTCCTTCCTACAACACTGCTTTCCTCCTGCCTGGAACTGTGCAGTAAATGTCATATGGGACAGATGGCAGGTGTTCTGCATATCGAATCTTCAGGAAATTCAAACTCACATTAGGGATATCGATATCACTGGATGCGAGTGATAATCCATAACAACAAAATATATGAGTTATTTTTCTTTATCGTTTCCCTTTTCAAAGTGTTCCTAGGTGAAGCATTAACTGGAATTCCTTCTGCTCTGTAAAGGTTTTGAATGTCTTGGCATATCAAATTATAATTTGAAGCACTTTCCTTTCCAAATATTGGTGTCATGCTAATAGAATTACCTGCAAATGTTTGAAGCATATTGTTCCAACATCTGGCCAGTTGTTTGGAGGTCTGCACTCTTCAATCATGAGGTTGGGGTCATTTCGAGTTGGATCATTTGCAAGTTCAGAACATGAAAGCTAAACCCTAGTCCTTAATATAAGGTCAACTCACAAGTTAATCCACTATCTTATAAAATGATAGATTTGAAAATTTATACGTTAGTATTGTGGTTGGTGGATTCTTAGGCTCTATGGTACATTGGCTTTGTATGTTATTGAGTTTGCTGTTGTAACTTATCGTATTCTTAAATTTTTAGTTTTGAAATTCTTGATTCTAATGATAGAAATGAAAGTTAAAATTTATGGAAACGAAGAAAAATTATTTTTATTGTGTAGTTCATTAATCAATAAATTTTCTAATGAACCCTCCCCCCCCCAAAAAAAAAACGTATAAATAATAAATAAGAACTATCTCTATGAGGAAAGTTATTTTGTATAATATAGTTTATGAATCACTAAATTTTCTATGAATAAATAAAAATGTTTTACTTGCAATTTACCATATCTATTTCTTTGGCCTAACGACATAACATACTTTCCCTTTCAATTAACAGGCATACATATACATACATACATATATATATAGTTTTTATTTTTATAAATCTAGTATACTTTTTCTAAGACTAAGATTGGATATATCAAAGATACATATTAAAATTTTTAATTAATAAATTATTTCGGTAGCAAGAAAAAACTGTTTAGTTAAGAATAAACCCATCCGTCCAATCCAGCCGGAAAAATGAAATGGATGTGTATGGATACAGATGGAAGCACAAGATTCACCGTAGGCTCACCGACGCTTGAATTAGGTTTAAGTTCTGTCGTTCCTTTAAACGGGTTGGCAAAGGAATAGCTCAACTCCATCTGAACTTTTGTAGCACTTGGATTAAGTTTGCTCTTTAATATCTGGTGGGCCTATTGCAAATGGACATAAAATGTAAAATTAACGATTATTTTATTTTATATAATTGTATTAGCTCTTAAATATTTATAAATCAATGTCACAAATGAATAATTGGTTATGTGCTCGTTACACCTTAGTCAATAAATTTCTTGATTGGAATTATTCAATATTAGGGTGATAATATTTATTAGTCAGTTAATGTATCGTGTGCCAATTTTATGATTGTATTGATCTTTCATTTACACTGCACATCAACGATAAATATTTATGAATAGTTATAATTTGATTTTAATTATTTTTTAAAATATATTAATTTAATTTTAAAATTTATTATATATATATATAGGTTAAAAATAAAGATTATCTTTTTATTAATCAATTATATGCATAAAGTATCAAGTATACATATGTATATAGCAAATAACCAATTTGTTAACTTATAGGACATATATTCACACCATCCAATCTAATAGTGTGTCATATTAATCTTCTAACATTATTTAAAATATAATGTATATATTATATTGTTTTGCAACTCGATCTAATAAAGCCCTTAAATTTAAGGATACTTCAGGCCAAGATTGCCAACAGGGGAGTAAAAAAAAAAAAAGACAAAGAGAGGAAGCATATATATATATATATATATATATAATTTCAAAATAGTTTTGTTTTGAAAAGTGAACGATAGTTTTATTTTGTGATTATACTTGGTAAAAGTTTTAAAATAAAAAGAAAAAATGCTCGTATTTCTTAGTATGAAGTATTATATGGAAATAATTAATAAATAATTTCTTTTTTTTCTTTTTTTTAAGATTCGAGTTTATGAGATTTATTTCACAGTATTTGAAAATTTAGATTTTTTTTTAATTTGTTTTTGGAAAACAAAAATACTAAATCCATCAAAACCATACCAACGCGAGGCCACTCCTTAGTACTTTATAATGGTCTAATTAAATGCCAATGTAGATGGATGCCAGCAAAGAATATGTATTACATCGTCCTCGGACGAGTAATTCTATAATAAACTTGTTAATGCTTTGAAAATGTCGTTACTATATACTAAAATAAAATATTTTTATATTTGAATTAATTAATTTATTAAAATAAATATTTTTTTATCTCATTTTAATTTCATTTATCATAAATAAATTTTTATATTTTAAATGTTTCAACAATTATTATTTAAAAATTACACAAATTTTGGCTTTTTGAATTCTTAATTAAACAAAATAGTTCGTGAAGGAAACAAAATTAATATTAATTTTATTAGGTTTATTTACTAAAATAATCAAGTCCCACTGTGTTAAAATTGAGTTCAATTAGACTTATGAAACTTATTATTTACATAATTTAAAATATTTTACACACATATAATAACAAAATAAAAATAAAATCTATAATAATAAAAATATAAATAACAACTACCATAATTTATGATTCTTAGAAGATAATAATAATAATAATAATAATAATAATAATAATAATAATAATAATAATAATAATAATAATAATAATAATAATAATCATCATCATCATCATTATCATCATCATCATTATCATCATTATCATCATCATCATCATCATTTCAGTCTTGTCCATGGTTAAAGGAATGGGAGGTCCTTGGACAATTTAAATGTCCGGAACCCCCCCCTAATTTCTCTTTTTTAAGTCTTTCAAACTGAAAATTCATAAGTCAAAATGCATCTCTCCCTATTTCTCTTTTTGCTACTTATTTAGATTTGAGCAATTATTTTATTTAAAGTATTTATTAATTTTTATCAAATATATCCAAAATAACACAAATATGACTCTCTCAATGTAACTCAAAAGATTTTAAAATCACTTTATTACTGATATTTTTATTTATTTGATCTTTTCTAAAGTAATAACATATTCATTTAAATAATATCATGTCTATCACTTGTTTTTTTTTGTGCGTATGTCACTTTTTTATAGCCTAATACTCATTTTTTCGATAGATATATCACAAAAAATAATAAAACTCCACAACAGAGTGTCGAATGTGGAGGAGAAACAAGCAGCAAAAGAGGACGTGCTGGTGGCAGATTTGGGTTTTTAATTGAGTTTTACTTTTGATTTATTTGGACTTAATTTATATTCTAATTCAATTTAATCATATTAATATACTTAATTAGTTTGATATTCGAGCCCATTAATTTCGTAAAGACCCCCAAAAATTTGTTTTGTGTAATGCCTATTTCATTGTTATATTCACAATTTTAGTTAAAATAAGAATGTATGAGGATAAAGAAAAATTTGGGTGAAAATAAAACACATTTTAAATAAAAAAATAATATAAAATATAGGCAAATCATTTTATAGTTTTTTCTTTTCCCAGTGTGGTTGCTTGCCCCAACACAACACTACCTAGATCCGCCATTGATAACCTTTTACATATATTGAAAGGGATTTAAAGACAAATAAGATTTGAATTCTCAAGTAATTCTGGAGGAAATTAACGTAAGACGACCCGAGGTTTGAATTCTCAAAGCCCCGACTCCACTCTTCTTGGGGGCCAGCTGTGCTTGGCGGCTGTTCAAACTATAAAAAAAAAAAAAAAGAAGAGCTGGAAAATCATTTATTGGCATGGGACATGGCTCTGAGATGCAAAATAATTGAAATGCTATTACAGGCATCGTGTCATTTGCCCAATATCCCAATATGGAGGCAAATGAATATAGATAAAGCTGGAAACCAAAGCAACCGGCGGACAAATTAATGCATCTTAAATTCCTCTGTAGATCAAGCGTTTTCAGTTTTCACAATTATTTGAGCTCGACGATAGCTTTATCCAGATTTGCATGGTGGTTTCTTACTTCACTAAACCGATCGTAATCAAATTGGATGCCCTTTATATGCTTAAGACACTAATTACTAGTAATACGTCAAAATTGTGAAGCTTTTTCAAAGATCATTGTCACCTTAAACGCTACCTATAACACAAATACAAAGTGTCTGCATCTTTTATTCCATTTACTTTGCACTTATAATACAACTTTTATTTTATTAAGGTTATCTCATTGTAATTTTATTTTCCTTTTCCTTTATACGCTTTGTTTTTTCACATAGATAGTTAATCTCCTGTTGAGCAAGAATTTAAGGCTTTTTATGCATACAAAATTTACAGTAAATGTTAATATTTGACATATAATAATTTATACACACATATATTTCACACTAATTTCCTTTATTGAGAACTTCTTTATGGTAACATTTTGTCAACACTATGTTTTTTAGTTTTTCTTTTTGCTGCTCTATGTAAAAGCCCCCTGTTATCATTTTCAAAAGGATCTCGGAACCCACACAAGACAATTACAATCAGCCCTTTGATTTCTTTTTTCGGTCTTATTTCAATACATTTTACCCATTATTTGTCATCTTATATATCCCTTGGTCATTATATATACTATATGCAATTTATCATATTTTGGCAATTGACTGCATTTTTTATAGACTTTTTACAAATATGACATTTTAGATGCTTATTAAGTTTTATCAGAAAAAAGAAAAGAAAAACTTTCCTTAATAGTCTTTAATCACCTTCCTATATCGGCTGTAAAAAGGGAGGATGGATTTCTTTTGCTTATATTTTGCTTGTCTCTTTCATTCAAAACAAACCAGGTAAATGCATCATCCCTCTAATCTTGGATCTAAGATAGAATGATGAATTAAGTTTGCGCTTTAATATCTGTGCATATTGCAACTAGATATAAAATATAAAATTAATGATTATTTTATTTTATATAATTGTATTAGCTCTTAAATGTTCATAAATCAATGTCATAAATGAATTGTAATTGGTTAAATGCCCGTTACACCTTAGTAAATAAATTTCTTGATTCAATAGTTTTTGAGAATTATTCAATACTTTCCCCTAATTACGATTAGGGTGATAATATTTAAATATATAATGATTATAATTTGACTATAATTGATTTTTCAAAATATATTAATTCTATTAATTTTATTTTTAAAATTTATTAATAATAATATTATATATATACATAATATTAGGAATACAAATTATCTTTCTATCAATCAATTATATGCATAAAATATGAAATATATATATAGTAAATAACTAATTTATTAACTATTAGGCCATATATTAACATCATCTAATATAATAGTTTGTCTTATTATTATTTAAGTATTATTTAAAATATAACGTATATATTATATTTTTTTTGCAACTCAATCTAATAAGACCCTTAAATTTAAGGATATTCTACTATACTTTTAATTTGTGGATTAATCCATATTTATTCTCATCTATTGGGGTAAGATTGCCACCACAGGGTAAAAAAAAAACAAAAAGCAAAAGACAAATTTTAGTTCTTTTAGCAATACTTACCCTTCCTAAGTGAACAATTTCAAAATAGTTTTACTTTGAGATTATTGAAATGTCTTAGAAGGTTTTAGAGGGGCCTAATAAAATTTTAAAGGATGAAAAGGTTACTAGGAATTTAGAATATTTCATAACATTTCAAAATTCTCTTGATTATATAAAACTGTAGAGATTTTTGTAGAATTCTCTAAAATTTTGAATGTAGCCGTTAGATTAGATTAATCACAACCATTCATTTAGGAGATTGAGTTATATATAAAGGAGATTGGCCCCAAGGGTGGAAGACACCTAATTTGTTGTACTCTCTCTCTCTCTCTCAAATATAATATAGTGCTTTCTTTCTCTAATTGATTTTTCGTGGGTTTTCCATTGTGCTCCACTCTCTCCCTCTCCATCTTAGGGAGGAAAGCTGACTTAACTTTTACAAAGGGCATAGGGAAAGCTAAACTTGTATGCCCGTGACAAGTCGTATCAGAACCCGGTTGTGAGGCATAATGTTGAGCACCATGAAGGAGAACGTGGTAAGGGAGTACTAAAGGATGGAAAGGGGACGTGATCCCTCTTTCACTCAAGGTGGGAACAAGAAGAAGGAGCATAAATGTAACAAGACTTGTTCCGCCACAACTCTTGACACTTTGGAAGAGAAGACCAACATCCTTGAATAGGTAATGACTGAGATAGAAGTACGTATTGAACATGTCAAGCATAACTTTGAGCCTTTAGAGTCTTACATGTTGGAAGAATTGACAAAGTTAGAGGCGACATCCAAGAGTCTCTTTCCAACAGTGAAGGGTGTCATGGGGGTGAGCCTGTTTTTAAGGTAACAATCATGTAGACCCTTGAAAACTTGCAAACTTAAGTGACCCTTTTAAAGATCCTTTTGGAGGAGATGCGCTAAGACATAGCCATGTGCAAGAGGGTCGTGGCTAATGATGGCGGCTCAAAGGGAGCTCTTAGAATGGAAGCTCTCAAGCCCACGAAATTCTTAAGCAAGAGGGATGCCTAGGAGGTGGAAAATTTCCTTTGGTAGATACAAAGATACTTTCAGTGTCTTAAAATGGTAGACGAGCAAGATAAAATGAACATGATGACCTTTTACCTTTCTGATGCAATAATCTTATGGTGGTGTAGGAAACATGCGAATATGTAGAAAGGCCTTTGCATCATAGATACGTGGGAAGACTTTAAGACGGAACTTAAGAAATAGTTTTTCCCTGAAAACATGGTATACGAGATATGCAAATAGTTGAGAGACTTGAGACACAAATCCTTTATCCCCGACTATGTTAGGGATTTCACAACGTTATTGCTAAAAATCTCTAACCTGGGAGCAAAAGATACATTATTCTACTTTGTAGATGGACTCCAAAATTGGGCTAAGCAAGAGGTGTAGTGGCGAGGGGCGAAAGACGTTGATGAAGCCATTGTAATTACGGAGTCTTTCATCGAGTATCAACAAGAAGAGTCCTTTAAGAATAAAAGTTCCAAGGGTTACTTCATTAAAGGTGGGGGAGAAAGAAACAGAGACAAAGGTAGCTACAATTTAAATACTCGAAAAGGTTATGAGGAGAAGAAACAATCCTTCACACCTAAAGGAAAGTGCTTCGTAAGTAAGGGACTGCACCTTATAAAAGACTGCCAAAAACTGGGTTTGTTGGTAGCTATAGTCGAGCAATAAGAGACATAACTAGTTGATGTTCTGGCAGAACAGATTGGTTCTCTATAATTACTTAATGCCCTTAAAGTCAAACAAGAGTCCCCAACCATGAGAGGTAAGGGGTTGATGTTTATGGACGTGTAGATAAATAGATAGCCTGCCCAAGTTATGATTGACATGGGTGTGACTCATAACTTCATCACCGAGAAGGAAGCCAAATGACTTGGTCTAAAAATGACCAATGTTGGAGTTGGATCAAGACTGTCAATGTAGGTGTTAAGCCTTTTAATAGTATGACTTAAAGAGTGCAAATGAGCTTTAGTTCTTGGAATGACATAGTCGACTTCTCTATGACACCTATAGATGATTTCAAGATTGTACTTGACATGAACTACCTTTGCAATGTATAAGTTGTTCTTATGTCATACTTAAACTTTGTGTATGTGCTTGAGAAGGAGGCCCTATGCATGGTTTCTGCCACCTCGAAAGTAAGTGATAGGAAAATCTTATCTGTAATGCAAGTAGTGAAAGGTTTTAAGTGAGGAGAAATCACATACTTGACAGTAATGGTGACCGATAACCCTTCAAGCCCTCAAGAGGCAGACCTGCCCTAAAAGATTAAAGATGTTTTTGAAAAGAACAAGGATGTGATACCTCTCGAGCTGCCTAAATAACTTCAACCAAAGAGAAAGGTTAACCATAAGATAAAGTTGGAGCTGGCATTTAAGCCACCCGTTATGACCCCTTATCGCATGACACCCGCTAAGCTTGAAGAGTTGAAGAGGCAGTTGGTTAGTTTACTTGATGCAAGTCAAATTCAACCTTTAAAGGCTCCCTATGGCACCCCGTCTTGTTCTAGAGGAAGTATAATGGTTTATTATGTATGTGCATCGACTTTAGGGTGCTTAACAAGATTACGGTAAAAAATCGATATCCTCTTCCTCTTATTCTTGATTTGTTTGATAGATTAAGACAAGTCAAGTGGATCACCAAGGTAGACTTGCATTTTGGATAGTACCAAGTTTGTATCGCAGAAGGAGATGAGTCAAAGATCACCTGTGTTACCCGTTATAATTCCTTTAAGTGGCTAGTGATGCCTTTTGACTTCCTTCACTCGCATTGATCAAATCTTCGGTCCTTTTTGGACCAGTTTGTAGTAGTCTACTTGGATGACATCCTTATTTATAGTGAGACGTTCAAAGACCATGCCAACCACTTACAAACCGTGTTCAGATTTTTATGGGGAGAATGAGCTTTACATAAAAAAAAGAGAAGTGCACTTTTGCGGCATGAGAAGTACATTTCGTTGGTCACGTGGTAGGGAACGGACAAATTCAAATGGATAAGGAGAATGTATGAGCCATCTAAGATTGTGAACTGCCAAAAAATATGTCTAATTTGTGATCATTCCTTGGTCTAGCCAACTATTATATACAGTTTATCAAGGGATATTCAGCATGTACGACTACCCTAATTGACCCTAATTGACTTGTTAAAGAACTAGTCGTA
Organism: Bruguiera hainesii; assembly: GCA_023213295.1. Taxonomy (NCBI): domain Eukaryota; kingdom Viridiplantae; phylum Streptophyta; class Magnoliopsida; order Malpighiales; family Rhizophoraceae; genus Bruguiera; species Bruguiera hainesii. The sequence continues at coordinate 1,085,024 of JAHOYR010000010.1, read as the reverse complement.
GAATTGGACAACTTGATAACAAATGACCTTTGAAAGGTTGAAGGTCGTGGTAAGTAAAGAGTCTGTCCTTATTCTCCCTGACTTTACAAAGATACTCGAAGCCCACATCGATACTTCTAACTTTGCTATTGGAGGGGTTCTAACGCAAGAGGGGCATCTTGTGGCTTATGAGAGTAGAATGTTAAATGACACCAAATGGAGGTACACGGTGCAGGAGAAAGAGATGACAACCATTGTGCATTGTCTTTATACTTGGTGCCATTCTCTACTAGGTTTGTGATTTGTGATCAAGATGGACAATATGACCACTAGCTATTTCCAAACCCAAAAGAAGTTGACTTTGAAGCAACCTAAATGGTAGGATTATTTGGTTGAATTTGACTATACGTTGGAATATAAGTCGGACAAGGCTAATGTGGTCACTGATGCTTTAAGTCGTAGAGCAGGATTGGTGGCAATCACACAAGCCAAAAGGGACATCAAAGACTTAATTTGAGAAGAGCTCGAACATGACCCCATGGCTAGACAGATTGTCAACCTTACAATCAAGAGGAAGACTAAAAAGTTTTGGGTTAAGGATGGCCTAATCTACACTCGAGGTAGGTGACTCTATGTGCCTAAGTGGAGCAATATAAAACATTCCCTCATCGAGGAGTGTCATGACACCAATGGGTTGGTCACCTAGGCATGAAGAGGACATAAGTATTGTTGGAAACGACATACTATTGGCCTTAATTGAGGGATGAGGTCAAGTTGTATGTAATAACCTACCTTGTGTGCCAATAAGACAAGGTGAACCACAGATTACCTAATGGTTTATTAGAACCCTTACTAATACCTTAAAAACCTTGGGAGACCATTACTATAGATTTCACATATACATTACCCAAGTTAGAAGAGTTGGGGTCAATTATAGTGCTCGTTGATCGATTTTTAAAATATAGGACTTTCATCTTTACCCTAATTGATTGCACAATAGAAGAGGTAATGCAACTATTCTTTAAAAATATGGTAAAGTATTGGGAGTTGTCGTGCCACATCATAACTGATCGTGATTCCTATTTCATTGGTTGACTATGGGATAAGTTGTTCAAGTTCTTGGGGATCGAGCTGCATTTCTCTATGAGTTTTCATCCTCAAGCCGATGACCAAACAGAAAGGGTGAATACCCTTTTAGAGTGTTATCTCAGGCACTTTGTAAGTGCCAACCAACAGGATTGGGTGAAGCTCATAGATGTAACTCAATTTTCTTACAACTTGCAAAGGAGTGTGGCAATAGGGAAGAGTCCCTTTGAGTTGGTGACTAGGTAGCAACCTTTAATGTCATACAATGTGGATATAGACTTATTAACCATAAGCAAGGAGCCTTAAAAATGACCGAGTCATGAAAGAAGTAAGCAGATATAATTTGTTCTTACCTTGACAAGACAGTTAAGAAGATAAAGAAATGGGTAGATAAAAAGCGACGATAAATTGAGTTTACTGTTGGAGACAAGATAATGGTCAAAATCTTACCCCAATAATTCAAAACTTTTCGTTCCATCCATAAGGGTCTAATAAAGAAGTATGAAGGGCCTTACTCAGTCATTGGGAATGTTGGTAATGTCTTTTACAAACTTGACCTGCCCAAAAACTTGAAAATTCACCTAGTCTTCCATGTAAGTGTGCTCAAACCATTCAAGAAAAACAAGGAAGATCCAAACTGTGGAGTCTCAAATAAGGCTCTACTAATTGTGGTAAAATCTTATGACAAAGAGGTTGGGGAAGTGCTTAGTGAATGAATTTTCCAAAAATGTGGTACACCCCCCAGTACTTAATACTTGATCAAATGGAAGGGATTACCTAAAAGCGAAGTGACATAAGAGACCCAGAAACATTTGTGGCAATTTTGATAACTACTTTAAGAGTACGAGGATTTGATGAGGGCGTCGAAGAATTAGGTAGGAGAGAGTGAAACGTTTTGGAAAGTTTTAGAGGGACCTAGTAAAATCTTGAAGGATGAAGAGTTACAAAGACTCTAGAATATTCCATAACATTCCAAAATTCTCTTAATTATGTAGAACTGTAGAGATCTTTATAGAATTCTCTAGAACCTTGAATGCAACCGTTATATTAGATTAATCACAACTATCCATTTAGGAGGTTGAGTTGTATATAAAGGGGATTAACCCCAAGGGTGGAAGACATCCAATTTGTTGTACTCTTTCTCTCAAATATAATATAGTGCTTTTTTTCTCTAATCGATTTCTCTTAGCTTTTCCATTATGAATTGATTTCTCTTAGCTTTTCCATTATGCTCCATATACTCTTTCTTTATCCTAAGGAGAAAGACTGACTTAACTTCTATAAAGGGCATAAGGAAAGTTAAGTGTCATATGGTTATGAGTGAAAATTTGTACGTCCGTGACATTATGCTTCATAAAAGTTTTGAAACATATAGAAAGAATGCCCTTATTTCTTAATATAAAGTATTATGTGGAAATAATCAACAAATATATATATATATATATATATTTTAAGATTCAAGTATATAAATTTATTCTGTAGTATTTGCAAATATAAAATTGTTTTTTAGAAAAAAGAATACTAAATTCATGTAAGACATTTTAGTACCAATTTTACTACTAAGAAGTAAGTGTAGATGTCATGCATTGAATGTCATTACAGTTAGATGACTAACATATTATCGATACAAACCACTGAATTAAAAAGAGAATTGAACTAGTTTTGTTAAAATTTATGAGTAATTTTATGATAAACTTGTTAATACTTAAAAAAACTAATTTCAAAATTATATATTATACATTAAAATAAAATATTTTTATATTTAGATTAATTAGTTTATTAAAAAAATACTTTTATCTCATTTAATTTTATTTATTATAAATAAATTTTAATATTTTAAATATTTCTAACATTATTATTTAAAATTTATACAAGATTTGACCTCATAAATTTTTAATTAAACAAAATAATCAACTAAATCAAAACAAATGTTGAAATTTATTAGATTTATTCACTAAAACAATTCAATTCAATATATTAAATATAAATTTAATTAGATTTATAAAAATTATTATTTATATGATTTAAAATATTTTATACATATATAATAAAAAAATAAAGTAACTTCTATAAAAATTTTTATACCTGTTATTATGATAGAAATAACAACTATCATATTTTACGGTTATTAAATGATTGACAATCCACCTGTTGACTATTGTCCCTTCACATCACCGTCAAGCACACACCCACACACGCAGGAGCATCAATTAAATGGTACTAGCTATACTCCATATGTCTATGAAACAACCAAGTTTGTCCATCTATAAAATTTATAAAATTTTTTATACTAAGTTTGTCCATCTAATAAAATTAAAGGCGCCATTTTTTTTTTCCTTTTAAGTGTTCAATACAATTGTATATTGTAAAATTGAATGTGGTTTTCTTTTCTTCTTCTTCTTGTTTTTTTTCTTCATAAATTCCTATCCGGAAATAAGTTTTTAGGAAGCCAAGAGGCTAACTGAAGCTCTCCACACTGTCAATGAAAAAGAGGAATGTCAGCTCAAATATCCCGAGAAGACAATATATTCCTGAAAATTATCCTCGATTACAATTGGCATGATAATATATTATTTATAGTGCTGCGGAATAATGCAAGAGATTTTCCTTACAGTCAGTAACAATATTTAATATGCAGCTATATGATCCTTGAAAGATGTCCACTCGGATTCCGATCAGAGATTCCATGACCGACCCAACAAGAAGTATAAGTGAGGGACAGGGACACATATTGCCATTAATTGGAAGGAGGCAAGCACCTCGACGTCTGATCAAAATAGGATCATACACGATGTAGATTTGTAATCAACACTCGTTATACCAGGGTGACATGGTTTTTCTATTTTTTTTTTAATTTTTTATTACCTTTCTTATTTTAGGTCTAAATTTTTAATTATTGGGGCTGGGTGTATCTGAGGGACTGGACGAGGTTTTTGATCCAACTAGAGAGAAATAAACTTAATCAACTCTCGGTTTGGGATTAGTCGCTCGGCCCCCAGAAAGTCTTTATCTACATAGTTGCAAATCCCTTTCGGTTTGGGATCAGCAGATCTTAGTCAAAGAAGCCAAAAACAAAAGGAATACGCAATATATGTGGAAATTAGAGTATTGTCACCATTGATGCAAGGGGCCGACAATGTTGTTTTGCAGTCTTGTCCATAGACACTTTAAATCCCCGGAATATTATAACCATCTTTGTGGCATCTAGAAACCTTTGTTAGTGGAGCAAAATTTATGTACACATATAGCACCGCGAAGACAACAAAATTTTAATTTTAAATATAATTAAAATTATTTATATAAATTTCTTTCAGTATTTTGTTTTATTATATAATAAATTAAATGCTGACATGATTATTTTTAAGTTTTTGTAATTAAAAATTCATAAGTCAACATGCATCTCCTCCTTTTTTTCCTTTTGCTACTTAGATTTGAACTATCATTTTATTTAGAGTATTTATTAATTTTTATCAGATATATCCAAATCAACACAAATATCACTCTTTAATTTAACTCAAAAGATATTAAATTTACTTTTATCACCTATATTTTATTTATTTATTTGATTTTTCTTAAAATGTCAGCACATTCATATCTATCACATACTTTTTTTTTTTTTTGGCATATGTCACTTCTTTATAGCCTATCACTCATCTTTTCAATAGATACATCACAAAAAATAATATAACTCCACTACAGAGTGTCCAACGTGGAGGAGAAACATGGAGCAAAAGAGGACGTGGTGGTGGAAGACTTGGGTTTTTAATTGAGTTTTAATTTTGATTAATTTGGACTCAATTTATAATGATTCAATTTAATCATATTAATACACTCTATTCGAACCGATTAATTTTGTAAAGACCCCAAAAATTTATTTTGTGTAATGCCTATTTCATTTTCATATTCACAATTTTAGTTAAAATAAGAATAAGCGAGAATAAGATAAAATTTAAATGAAAATAAAATATATTTTAAACAAAATAATAATATCAAATTTAGATAAATCATTTTATATTGTTTTCTTTTTCTAGTGAGGCTGCTTGCCCCAACACAACTCTACCTAGATCTACTACAGATAACCTGTTACGCATATTGAAAGGGATTCAAAGATAAATAAATAAGATTTGAATTCTCAAATTTTCGAAAATAATTCTTGAGGAAATTAAATACGAAGACCCCAGGTTGGAATTCTCAAAGCCCCTGCTCCACTCTTCTTGGGGGCCAGCTGTGCTGGGCAGCTGGTCAAGCTAAAATAAAGAACCAAAAAAAGTTGGAAAAACATTTATTGGCATGGGGCATGGCTTTGAGAGGCAAAATAATTGAAATGCCATTACATGCATCGTGTCATTTTCCCATTAGATTGCGATGATACAATATAGAGGCAAACGAACATGGTTAAAGCTGGAAAGCAAAGCAACCGGCAGACAAATTAATGCATTTTAAATTCCCCTCTACATCTGCCATTTTCAGTTTTCACAATTATTTTCCTTCACAATTAAAAATTAAGAGTGTGCAAGAAAAATTATTAGGAATAAGTAAAACTCAAAAAAAAAAAAAAATTTTGTAAGTATTTTGAGATTGTAAAATTAAGAGATTAAAAATTTGAAAAATACATTTGTGTGAGTGTAAGGTGGTAAACCTTTGTGTGGTTTTGATTGAAGATTACATTATTACTACAATCGGTTTTCTCCCTGTTAGGAAACTCGATAATAGGTTCAAAATTCTTAAAACAGTAATCTTGGAAAAAGGTGTAAAAATAAAAATGTAGAACTTCTATAAATCATTATATCTAACCCTTTTTACTCTCGATTATTTTTATTATGCAAATGCAAATACTCAATAAGTTTTTCACCATAATATATTTTAATACCTAAAAACATAAATATATGATATTGAAGTCATTGTCCGAGACTTAAAAATCTCGGGTTTAATTTAATCCCAGTTCGAGGCAGTTTATATTTATTTGAATGGTTTCTTTAGTTTAGTTCTTTATATTTCCTTGATCGAATGCGTCAATTGTGCAAAATCTGAACCATAATAACAAAATCAATTGTTTCCAACAATTCGAGTAAGGAAATGTTTGCCAATAATGCGCAGAGTTTTCAACAATTAATTGGAATTCAAGGGAAGTATTTACCAATAATGCACAGAATCAGTACAAGTTATTGATGGCCATGTAAATTAGAGAACATTAATCATTCAACGGAAGTGCCACCAGTAATTTTTCTTCAGTTCGTCTAGTAGCAAACCGAGTTACTACAGCACTTTGTACAATAAAGTACATTGCTAAAAAATCAAGATTAATGTTACATAGGTTTTTTTATTTTTTATTTTTGGAAAGCAGCACAATAAGTTGGATATCACTATTAGAGTTCAATTATATAAACACATTCAATTTTATTAATATAAAAATATCACACAACAATTAACTGAAAAATACACAGTCCAGTTTGCCAACTTTCACCCACTTAATAAATAATTACACCAAAAGGCGCAAGGCAGTATTTCCTTTCACCTTTCGCTACCTGCAGCATTGTCTCCCATGGAAGTAGGCTAAAATTTAAGAGGCTTGATGGCCCAACTACTGCTATACATGTTTCAACTCTCTCCCTACGGGAACTAAACAATAAATAAAAGAGAAGTAGAAGTTGGGGAGAATTGAAGGCATCAGGCATGTGCATGTAAAGCATATGAAGTAACCTCTCACGGGAAAATGGCAGATATAATATTACTGCAAACCCTAATTGCGTGAGCTTTTTGGCATCATATTTCCTCGAAACAGTTATGATTGAAAGAAGGACACTTGAACATGATGATGTGCTACTACTCCATGGATGACAGAAAGGTAGTTGAGCGTGTTAAATGAAGCAATTAATCATTTATTTTTAGTCTTACAATGGAAGAGACTCTCGGGGTCAGAACTTAGAACTCTTCATCACCCTTTAAAAACCTCTAATCAAATTTGGAGTGCAATTCTTTTGTGTCACAGATTATATATATATACATACACATTAAAAAAGATTATATGTACAAATAATTTTTGTATCATTTAAGATTTTTTTTTGGGTAACATTTAATTTTTGTATAAATATTAATTTTTGTAAATAAATATCTAATTTTTTTTCATAAAAATTATCTTATCTTATTATATAAAAAGATATATTTATTATATAATTTATAACTATTAAAATAATAAAATTTTAATGTGATTATAGATATAAAAATACTTAAATTTTAAATTATGCAAATTTTTTATAGTTTTTATTTTATTATTTTTTCTTTTTTCAAATATTTCGTTTCTCTACAATACTTTATAGAAAAACTACAAAATTAATCAAGTAGAGTAAATGAAATCATAGGATCGTTTGTCATGTAGCGAAATTTGTTGAGATGGGTTTTGTTAGGGCTATCCCCAAAAGGTGGAGTTCATGCATCTACTACTACTACTACTGGTGCCTTATTCAACGAGAGAAGTTCACAACGACGCGGCATCTGATTAGTCAATTTGCATGGATGCTATTAAATTTTTCAAGCTTTTTGTTGTTAGGGCAGCTGATTAAATGGTAGTGGGGCCACTTTCTTGGAAGTGCTCGGGAGATCTTTATATATGTATATGTGCCAAGACCCATGTGACCATTTTATATTTGAGAGCTTGCAAGGAAAGAAGCACCAAAGAAAACTAGTAGTATGGCTTCTAGGCCTGGAATTCTCACTGAGTGGCCCTGGAAGCCTCTTGGAAGCTACAAGGTCTCTCTTCTATGACTTCTCTCTCTCTCTATCGATAGCCCCATAAACACGCACACACTCTCAAACACAGATTGACCATGGCATCAGCAGTTAGATTACACACACGCTGATCATGCATGCATATATCACATTCTTTAGTCGGGGAGGGGGAGTTGGGGAGGACTTGATTCTTTTATACACAAAGATTATTA
>JAHOYR010000010.1:1047871-1076621 GCA_023213295.1 Bruguiera hainesii | reverse complement strand
GCTTATCACCATAAGTCCCCCTAAATGACAATCACTTTACTAAAAAAGGATGCTGTTGGGATGAAGGTATGCACACCGAGCGATGGAAGAGCAGGGGTTCACCTATAGACATCATTCAGCCTTCCCTAAAGAAGCACCCACCACCCGACCCATAACTTGGAGAGAGGTTAACGTACGTATATGAATTCGAACCATTATTGGGTGTGCAGCGCAGTTGCACGAGCAATATTCAAGCTTCCACCTTGGTTCATTAAACTTAACAATTTGAGGTCTTCAATTCCAATAATTAAGAAAAACATACATGTTATAGTAAACTAACTGTTGTTGTGTGACATTTGATTTACAGAGACTTTTTAGACAAATAAAAAAGAATAAATTAAATTTTTAGTTTAAAAGTAAATTAAAAGAGTCTATTTAATTTTTAATTAGTTTAGTCATATATTTTATATATATACTTAATAAATAATTGACTAATTTAGAGCAACCATTTGCTTTTTTTTACAGGTTAGTTGGAGAATGCCCAAAAAAAAATAAAAAGTACTAATGTATATTTTTGTGAGATTTAATTAAAACGAAATTCTCTTCATTAATAATTTATACACACACATGTATATGAATTATTGTGATTAATTTAATTACCTTTTCATACATGCATATGGATATGGCAGCTGTGATACATCCATTTGCGGAACACATAGCATACTTCCTGCTATTTGCAATTCCAATGGTGACGACAGCGCTGACCGGAATGGCGTCGGTGGCATCCTTGGCCGGTTATATCACTTACATCGACTTCATGAACAATATGGGTCACTGCAACTTTGAGCTCATTCCCAAATGGCTCTTCTCGATTTTTCCACCTCTTAAGTATCTCATGTACACCCCATCGTAAGTTATTCAACTTTCAAACGATAGTTTCTTGCAATTTTCGTTTTTTAAGACTTCTTATAACCCTGGTTATATGATAGTGACCACACCACAAATTTTGAGTGTAATTTACTGCAATGAATTAAGTTAACTCTGTTACATGAGAGAAAGAAAGAGTTGTTATATAATCTCATCAAGATTGCGGGGACCCTTACAGAGTTATAGTCCTAATAGTGGTTAGGTCTTTATAAGGGTAGATAGACTTGAAAGTTGGCCACATGCACTCACTTGCTTATCTTAGATAACTTGTGCTAGGATGCCAATTATGATATAGTATGCAGAAGAGGAATACTTAGTTAAAGTGGGAGGCCCTGTTCTAAAATTGTATGCCATATGGATGGGAGCCTGGCAGTGTACAACTTACCATGTTTAGAGCAAAGTCTAGTATGGCGCATGACTTGTCAAAATCACACAATTAATTGTTATAAGAAAGCCTCATTGCAAATATGCCATAAAATTCTGGACAACTGTAATTAGAATAGATTAGCAATTAACAACTAATTGTTAAATTACTGCTTGATAAAATTTTGTAAATTATTGACTCGGATTGTGACTCAAATAATGATGGATGACAATGCAGGTTCCACTCACTTCACCACACTCAATTCCGGACCAATTATTCTCTTTTCATGCCATTCTATGACTATGTCTATGGCACAGCAGACGAGTCCTCCGATTCGCTGTACATGAACTCACTCAAGAGACCAGAGGAGTTCCCAGATGTGGTGCATCTGACCCATCTAACCACCCCAGAGTCCATCTACCATCTGCGGCTAGGATTTCCCTACCTAGCCTCCAGGCCCCACATTTCTAAATGGTACCTTTGGTTGATGTGGCCCTTCACTCTCTGGACCATCATGCTGACTTGGATTTACGGTCGTACATTTGTTGTTGAAAGGAATCACTTTTGTAGTCTCAAATTACAGACCTGGGTCATACCCAAATACAACATACAAGTAAGTCATCATTGATGTACATATCAAGCCCACTTCAATTGTTTCTTTCAATTGAAAGCACAATTTTAAGTACTAATGATATATATACATACATACATATATATATATATATATATATATAGAGAGAGAGAGAGAGAGAGAGAGAGAGTCCTAGGGAAATTTACTTACCCCATGACTTGCCTCCACTCACCGTGTTATGTCTAATAATTCTTTAATTAGTCTTTTGAGAAGAAAAAAAAAAAAGAAAAAACTAAATGCATTTTATTCTTCTGGTTGCTATGCTAATTTGTGTGTATCTATACTTCCTCGGCAGTACTTTCTCAAATGGCAGAATGACTCCATTAATAGCTTCATTGAGGAAGCCATACTTGATGCAGAGACAAAAAGGGCTAAAGTGTTGACTCTTGGCCTCTTGAATCAGGCAAGTTGTAGTTAAATTATGTTGTTTCCACTTTTTATTAATTATCATTAAATTATTTAAGATCAACAGACAATATAAAGTTAAAAAAGATTTGTTTACATATATATTATAAAATAACTAAAAATGATAAGCATAATTTCAATATTATAGGGGGAGGAGTTGAACAGGTACGGTGAGATTTACATCTGCAGGCATCCTGAGCTCAAAGTGAAAATAGTGGATGGAAGTGGCCTAGTAGTTGCTGTTGTGCTCAATAGCATACCGAAGGGAACAACCCAAGTACTCTTTGCAGGCAACCTAACTAAAGTTGCCTATGCTGTTGTCTTTGCTTCGTGCCAGAAAGGAATTCGGGTATTTAATATTGGATGCTAGTTAACTTGATATTCCAAAGTCCTAGCTAACTTGAGTTGGTACTGTATTGATTTCAATTAGGTGTCTATTCCACATAAGGATGATTATGAGAAGCTCAAAAAGTCTTTGGGCACCAATTCTCTTGGTAATTTGATATTTTCCAAAGGTTATTCTGCCAAGGTAATTAATTAATCAATCCCCCCCTAATTTTTCCCTTAACCCCCCTAATTTTTCCCTTAACTAATCTTTGAAATTATTAGGTAGACTTAGTCTACCACGATATCTGTATGTAAATTAGATGAATCACTTACCATTACCTTATAAATAACTCATTATCTTTCATAATGAATTTTGATATAGGTATGGATAGTGGGTGACGAATGCACTGAAGAGAACCAAAAGAAAGCAACAAAAGGAACATTGTTCATTCCATTCTCCCAATTCCCACCAAAGAAGTTGCGTAAAGACTGCTATTATCACACCACCCCAGCAATGATAGCCCCCTCCTCTTTAGAGAATGTGGACTCTTGTGAGGTATATATGCCATTTGCATTATGATCTTCACACTATGTCTTATTCTTTGCTAAGATTGAGCTTAACTTTATAAGTATCATTTATAAACAATTTAAAAAAGATTAACCTATTTTTATTTGTCAACAACCCCATCACAGTATCTACTTAATCAATTTATTTTAACTGTGATTAATTAATTGCAATATATGATTGGCAGAATTGGTTGCCAAGAAAAGTGATGAGTGCATGGCGTGTAGCTGGAATAGTGCATGCCTTGGAAGGACTGGAAGAGCATGAATGTGGCTTCTCTATGTCCAACATTGACAAAATCTGGCAAGCAAGTCTTGAACATGGATTCAAGCCTCTGATGACCCCAACTCGTCAAATTTCTGATTTACAAGCCCATCTAGTTTGATGACTTGGAACCTTCTATTTTTATGTACTACATAGATGACATACCAGTAGAATTATCGTACTATGCCCATATATTTGGTTTGCTATATGTTATTATGAGATATGGGTTCACTATATGTTATTGTGAGACCTTCGCCATTCTCTGAGTGTGGGATGCCATTATAATTCAATAGAGAGTGCTCTATTTTATATTTGTCTACACATATTATAATGATGAAGGCCTTGAAATAATGAATTGCATTAAAACTTGCAATTTACAGGCACATAAACATTGTTTATATAAATATATGAGTAAAATTGTGTACATCTATTATAGAAATTGCCATTGTTGTATGCTACAATACTATAGATGGCAAACCATTAGATACATCTTATTATGCCCGTACATTGGGTTCACTGTATGCTATTACGATATGTGATATTCACCATTGCCTTTGCGTGGAATGCCATTATAATTTAAATAGAGGGCAAGTGCATATTATATTATTGTGGTGAAGACTTTGACGGACAAATAATTAATAAAATATACATTTCTTGGTTCACTTATTGCCACTTGTTCAATGCGTGCATAATATATTAGAAAAAACAAATACTATATGTACGTATTTATAATATAATTATGTAAATAAATAAAAAATTTTGTGTAATAATATTTGTTTATTTTTAATTTTTTAAAAATAAATTTTTATAATATATAATATATAATATTAATTTATAATTTTTTAATATTTTAAAAAAATTAAGAGATATAAAAATTTAAAACTAAAAGATTAACTCATCTAAGTTCTATTGAAATAAGATTCAGAAGTAAAAGCACTTGCCATTTATTAGTTATTAGAGGTATTGAGTGAATAAATAAATTAGTTATAATTTTTTTAATTTTTCCATTTTCAAAATTGAATAAAAAATTAGAGAAATAACAAATATTGAACTCAAATTACAAATAATATAAATAGTAATTTTTATTATTGGATCAAGAGTGTTGATTTAATTTTTTTTTTACATCTTAATTTTCTTGAAAATAAGAATTTCACAATTTCACAAACTTTTGTTTTTTCTTTTTTTTTAAATCATGAATTATAAAAAATTTTAAAAATATTTATATAACATATATATATATATATATACATTTTAAAAAATATATAAAATTATATATCATATTATATTGATATTTATTATTTTAAATTAAAGTATCTTATTTATATTAAAATACTTTATTTTTTTATTAAAAATATGTAAATTATAACATATTTTTTATTAAATTTATTTGGTTTAAATTATTTACATTTATTAATATATTTTATTAATTAATTTTTAAATTTTATTATATATAAATTACAAATACATATAATTAAATTATTCCAATATAATAAGATAATATATATAATATTTATATTTTATGTATAATTATACTTTGTTTATTAATACTTTTCTATTACATATATAAATATTATTTTTTATATATTTAGTAGTAAATACTAATTTTATTAATTTTAATTTTGATAAAATTAATTAAATTTTAAAATTCTGAATTTTTTTTTTAATTCACCAAGAGTTTTGATTCTTGGTTTGAAAGTATATCCACTACCTATATCACATGGAGGTTGGTCGTGTCATCTAGACATCCGTTGATCTTCCAAATTCCCACTAGTGGGAAACCAAGTGGGGATGTGTCATTGATTTGATTTGATTTCACCTTTTGGGTATGAAAGGGCAAAATTTTCTTATTTGAAAACTTATAAGTTTCATTTTTATTTCTTCCACTATTGAAATCAAGCCTATATTTTCTATTTGACTCTAAATTTCTTCATATGATCTCATTTTCTCACAAGTAATAATTACTTATAATTCATATGCAACCCTTGCTAAGAATAATCAAATTGTTTGAAGTTCATGTATGTTATATTCTAGGACTTAAGTAAAAAGATTATTGATTATTATAGTTGTTGTGTGTAAGTTCCATCTTAAAATTTCAATTAGCGATTTTTATTTAATTTGTGTTTCTTATATTACTAAGTTATAGCCACACCCTAAGAAGAATTACAAGTAGAAGAATATCGAAAAGTAGATAGATCATAGACAACATATTATTTGAATTGTTATGGATTTTCATAGTTTGTTCAGTAAAAAATTATATTCTACAATCAATTTTAAATTCTAAATTGTGGAAAATATTAATTGAACTTTTGGTTAGAGAAGATACTGCCATAGATTAAATTTTTTTTTTTTTGGTTTCTCTCTTCAATTATAAGGAAGGCCAAAAAGTTAAAAACAAAGTCACCAAGACTTGAACACAAAACTGAGAAGTTCTAATAATAATATTTCAATCAATTGTATGAGAAGCTTATGACTTCATAAATTAAATTCTCCTTGGAAACTATTCATTTATTACTATTATTATTATTATTATTATTTTTATTTTTATTATAACTATTACTATCATATTTAAGGACCATTAAATTTTAAAGTTGATGGTTATTTTTTCATTATACATATTAATTTTTCTTTTTCTACAATTTATATATATGTTGAGTAGAACTTAATTAAAATAATATTAAATTATAATGTATCACCTAATGTAATATGTTTTTTTTTTATTTGATAAAATAAATATTTTTATCACTCCTTATCTCATTTTTTTTATTGGGATGTCTTTCTCTTGTTCTTGATTTTTATTTCTTCTATTTTCACTTACACTTTAATTTACTTTTCACTGAAGAGGGCAAGGTCATACCTATAACATGGCTATTGCTCTAGTTGGAGGGGCATTTCTCTCTCCTAACCTACAAGTTTTGTTTGATAAGATGACATCTTGCCAAGTGTTAGACTTCTTCAATGGCCAAAAAGCTAATGCTTAACTACTGAAGAAAGTGAAGACTAAAATGATCACCATCAACAAAGTACTTAATGATGTAGAGCATAAGCAACACACTAATTCTAATGTAAAGCAATGGCTCGATGAGCTTAAAGATGTTGTCTATGAAGCTGAAGACCTCTTAGATGAGATTGCTTTGGAAGTTCAGCGATCAAAGATGGAAGCTGAATCACAAATCACTCTTGAAAAGGTATAAGATTTTGCCTTCTCTTTTAATCCATTTAAAATAGGACAAAGCAAAATTTGGAAGATATCTTGTAAACACTTGATGGTTTAGTAGAACGAAAGGATGCCCTTAGCCTAATAAATGGTATTAGAAAAGAATTGTCATGCCAAAGTACTCCAATGACCTTTATTCCCAATGAATCTATTACTTATGATAGGGATGCTGACAAGGAAGCCATAGTGGAATGGGTGCTATCCAACGATGCAAATAGTAGTAACCCAGATGTGCTTGCCCTAGTAGGCATGGGTGGCATGGGTAAAACCACTGTTACTCAGCTTGTCTATAGTGACAACGAAACAAGTGAATGGTTTGATCAAAAGCCTTGAGTCTATATTTCAGAAGAATTCATTGTTTCTAAGGTTACCAAAAATATTCTTGAAGTATTCACCAAGTAATATTTAAAAATTGACAATTTTGAGTAACTTTAAAATAGATTGAAGTACATGGAAATAATTAAGAAATAATTTCTTACTTTACTTTTTTGGAGATTGAAGTTTATGAAATTTGTTTCGCAGTATTTGCAAATATAGCAATTTTTTTTAGAAAAAAGAATACTAAATTCATGCAAGACATTTTAGCACCAAGTTGCAAATGTAGATGTCATGTATTGAATGCCAATATAGTTGGATGGCTAATATGTTAACAGTACAGACCACTAAATTTAAAAGAAAGTTGAATTTATCTTGTTAAAACTTATGAGTGATTTTATAATAAACTTTTTAATACTTAGAAAAACTCATTCCAAAATTATATACTATTTATTCAAATCAAATATATTATATTTGGATTAATTAGTTTATTAAAATAAATATTTTTATCTCATTTTAATTATATTTATCATCAAAAAGTTTCTATATTTTAAATATTTTTACTATTATTATTTAAATCTTATGCAAATTCTATTATGAGAATATTTGATTAAACAAAACAATTTATCAACTAAATAAAACTAAAGTTAAATTTTATCAGGCTTATTTACTAAAACAATAAAATCTAATGCATTAGACTTGAGTTGAATTGGGCTTGTCAAAATTGTTATTTATATGACTTAAAATATTTTATATAAGTATAATACTACAATAAAAATAACATTTATAAAATTTTTTATGCTAAGTTTGTCCATCTAATAAAATTAATTGCGCTATTTTTTTTTCTTTTTAAGTGTTAAATACAATTGTATATCGTAAAATTGAATGTAGTTTTCTTTTTCTTGTTTTTTTTTTTTTTCATAAATTCCTATCCAGAAATAAGTGTTTAGGAAGCCAAGAGGCAAACTAAAGCTCCCCACACTGTTAATGAAAAAGAGGAATGTCAGCTCAAATATCCCGAGAAGACAATATATTATATTCCTGAAAATCAATTTTATAACATCCTCGATTACAATTGGCATGATTATATATTATATATAGTGCCAGACAGTGTGCGGAATAATGCAAGAGATTTTCCTTACAGTCAGTAAGAATATTTAATATAAAACTATATGATCCATGAAAGATGTGGACTTGGATTCCGATCAGAGATTCGATGATCGACCAAACAAGAAGAATTAAGATGGGTCTGCATTTTGTAAATTTTTCTATAATTAAAATATAAGTCAGGGACAGGGACACATACTGCCATTAATTGGAAGGAGGCAAGCACCTCTACGTCAGGTCAAAATAGGATCATGCACGATGTAGATTTGTAATCAACTCTCGTTACCACGATGACATGTTTTTATTTATTTATTTATTTTGTTTTTACCTTTCTTTTTTTAGGTCTAAATTTTTAATTGTTGGGGCAGGGTGTCTCTGGGGGACTAGACTGGACGAGGCTTTTGATCCAACTAGAGAGAAATAAACTTGAACAGTGATAAAACGTGCAAAGGATAATTTTTTTCTTTTCCCACATACCATACGATTGCCATAAACATAAAAACAGAAAAGAAAAGGAATGTAAGCTTTTGGTGTCACGGAACAATTGAAATGAATGCATGCACATCAAAGAAGCCTTTATCTACGTAAATGCAGATCCTCTTCGGTTTGGGATTAGCCGCTCGGCCCCCCCTCCCCGGAAGTCTTTATCTACATAGTTGCAAATCCCTTTCGGTTTGGGATCAGCAGATCTTAGTCAAAGAAGCAACAAACAAAAAGAAGACGCAATCTATGTGGAAATTAGAGTATTGTCACCATTGATGCAAGGGGCCGACCATGTTGTTTTGCAGTCTTCTCCATGCTTTAAAGAAATCGGAGGTTCCTACCGTAGACACTTTAAATCCCCGGATTATTATAACCATTTTAATTTCAAATATAATTAGAGTACTCTATATAATTTTTTTTCATTATTTTGTTTATTAGGCAATAAATTAAGTGACGGGATAATTATTTTTAAGTTTTTCACACTGAAAATTCATAAGCCGACATGCAACTCCACTATTTCTATTTTTGCTACTTAGATTTTAGCAATCATTTTATTTAAAGTATTTATTAATTTTTATTACATATATCTAAACTAACGCAAATATCATTTTTTAATTTAACTTAAAAGATATTAAGTTTACTTTATTATTGATATATTTATTTATTTATTCTTAAAATGACAACACATTTATTTTAATAGTATCATATCTATCACACTTTTTCTTTTTTTCGGTTGGTTCACTTCTTTATAGCTTAATACTCATTTTTTCAATAGATATATCACAAAAAAATAATAAAACTCACACGACACAATGTCGAACGTGGTGGAGAAACATGCAGCAAAAGAGAATGTGGTGGTGGCAGATTTGGATTTTAATTGAGATTTATTTTTGATTAATTTGGACCTAATTTATACTTTGATTCAATTTAATCATACTAATATACTCAATTAGCTTGTTAATTGAGCGATTTAATTTTGTAAAGACCCACAATTTTTTTTTTTGTGTGTAAAGCTTATTTCTTTTTCATACTTACAATTTTAGTTAAAATAAGAATACCCCGAAAATAGAGTAAAATTTGAGTAAAAACAAAATGCATTTTAAATAGGGTAATAATATAAAATCTAGGTAAACCAATTTATATTTTTTTCTTTTCCCAGTGAGGTTGCTTGTCCCAACACAACTCTACCTAGGTCCACCATTGATAGCCTGAAAGGGATTCAAAGACAAATAAGATTTGAATTATCAACTTCGCGAAAGTAATTCTCGAGGAAATTGAAGTAAGAAGACCCGACGTTGGAATTCTCGAAACCCCTGCTCCACTCTTCTTGGGGGCCAGCTGTGCTGGGCAGCTGATCAAACTAAAATAAATAAATAAACAAGGCTGTAAAATCATTTATTGACATGGGACATGGCTTTGAGATGCAAAATAATTGAAATGCTATTGCATGCATCGTGTCATTTGCCCATTTGATTGCACTAATACAATATGGAGGCAAATGAATATGGATAGAGCTGGAAACGAAAGCAACCGGCGGACAAATTGTCACCTTAAACGCTACCTATAACATAAATACAAAGTGTCGTCATCTTTTATTTCATTTACTTTGCACTTATGATGCAATTTTTATTTTATTATTGTTAGCTTATCTCATTGTAATTTTATTTTCCTTTTCCTTTATACGCTTTATTTTTTCACATAGATAGTTAATCTCCTGTTGAGCAAGAATATAAGGCTTTTATGCATACAAAATTTACAATAAATGTTAATATTTGACATATAATAATTTATACACATCTATATTTCACACTAATTTCCTTTATTGAGAACTTCTTTATGGTAACATTTTGTCAACACTATGTTTTTTAGTTTTTCTTTTTGTTGCTCTATGTAAAAGCCTCCTGTTATCATTTTCAAAAGGATCTCGGAATCCACGCAAGACAATTACAATCAGCCCTTTGAATTTTTTTTTTCTGTCTTATTTCAACACATTTTACCCATTATTTGTTATCTTATATATCCCTTGGTCATTATATATTATACTACATGCAATTTATCATATTTTTGCAATTGACTGCATTTTTTATATACTTTTTACAAATATGGCATTTTAGATGCTTATTAAGTTTTATCAGAAAGAAAAAAAAAAAGAAAAACTTTCCTTAATAGTCTTTAATCACCTTCCTATATCGGCTGTAAAAAGGGAGGATGGATTTCTTTTGCTTATATTTTGCTCATCTCTTTCATTCAAAACAAACCAGGTAAATGCATCATCCCTCTAATCTTGGATCTAAGATAGAGTCCGGATGAATTAAGTTTGCGCTTCAATATCTGTGCATATTGCAACTACATATAAAATATAAAATTAATGATTATTTTATTTTATATAATTGTATTAGCTCTTAAATGTTTATAAATCAATGTCATAAATGAATTGTAATTGGTTAAATGCCCGTTACACCTTAGTCAATAAATTTCTTGATTCAATAGTTTTTGAGAATTATTCAATACTCTCCCCTAATTATGATTAGGGTGATAATATTTGTTAGTCAATTAATGTATCATGTGTCAATTTTATGATTGTATTGATCTCTCATTTAGATTGCATATCAACAACAAATATCTACAAATAATATTTTATTATATAATAATTATAATTTGAATATAATTGATTTCTCAAAAATTATTAATTTTATTTTTAAAATTATTAATTTTATTTTTAAAATTTATTGATAATAATATTATATATATACATAAAATTAAAAATACAAATTATCTTTCTATTAATCAATTATATGCATAAAATATGAAGTATATATATAGTAAATAACCAATTTATTAACTATTAGGCCATATATTAACACCATCTAATCTAATAGTATGTCTTACTACACTTCAAGTATTATTTAAAATATAATATATATATTATATTTTTGTTTGCAACTCAATTTAATAAGACCCTTAAATTTAAGAATATTTTGCTGTACTTTTAATTTGTAGCTTAATCCATATATGTTCTCAATTATCGAGGCAACATTGCCACAATAGCGAAAAAGAGAAAAAAAAAGAAAAAGACAAATTTCAGTTCTTTTAGTAGTAGTTGCCCTTTTAAGTGATCAATTTCAAAATAATTTTACTTTGAGATTATGTTTCGTAAAAATTTTGAAATTTATAGAAAGAATGCCCTTATTTTTTAATATGAAGTATTAAATGAAAATAATTAACAAATAATTTCTTTCTTTTTTTTATTGGAGATTCAAGTATATAAAATTTATTTTGCAGTATTTGTAAATATAACATTGTCTTTTAGAAAAAAGAATACTAAATTCATGCAAGACATTTCAACACCAAGATATAAGTGTAGATGTCATGCATTGAATGTTAATACAGTTGGATGGTTAACAAGCTTGCGGTACAGGCCATTGAATTAAAAAGAGAATTGAACTCATTTTGTTAAAATTTACGGGTAATTTTATAATAAATTTTTTAATACTTTGAAAAATTAATTTTAAAATTATATATTATATATTAAAATAGAATATTTTTATATTTAGATTAGTTAGTTTATTAAAATAAATATTTTTATCTTATTTTAATTTTATTTATTATAAATAAATTTTTATATTTTAAATATTTCTACTAATATTATTTAAAATTTATGCAAAATTCAACTCCATGAACCCTTAATTAAACAAAATAATTTGTTAACTAAACCAACACCAATGTTGAACTTTATTAGATTTGTTTATTGAAATAATCCAGTCCAATGCATTTAACCTAAGTTTAATTAGATTTGTAAAAATTGTTATTTATAGGATTTAAAATATTTTATACATGCATGATAAAAAAAAATAAAAGTAACTTCTATAAAATTTTTTATGCTGTTATTATGAAAGAAATAACAACTACCATATTTTACGGTTCTTAAATGATTGACAATCCACCTGTTGACTATTGTCCTCTCACATCACCCTCAAGCACGTGCCCATACACGCAAGAATATCAATTAAATGGCACAAGCTATTGTACGTTATTAGAGCTACTCCATATGTCTGTGAAACAACCAAACCAATAAATCTGCCAAATGTGAAAGCCACATAATATGAATCAGTTTGGAAATCGATTGTAAGAAAAAAATAATAATAATAAGAAAAGAGTTCAACAATTGCACCGATTACAGCTTAATTTTTTTTTTTTTTTTATACTAGGTTTCTCTACTGGCAGTATTGTGTCCATCGGATGTATCCTGAAATTTAAGAGGCTTGATGGCCCAACTACTGCTATACATGTGCCAACTCTCTCCCTGCGGTAACTAAAGAATAAACAAAGAGAAGAAGTAGAAGTTGGGGAGAATTGAAGGCATCGGGCATGTGCATGTAAAGCATACGAAGTGACCTCTCACGGGAAAATGGCAGATATAATATTACTGCAAACCCTAATTGCGGGAGCTTTTTGGCATAATATTTCCTTGAAACAGTTACCATCCATGGATATTACTTGTGGTAGAAATAGAGTCTAATTAATATTATAAGAGATAACAATGTAATTTTCTTTAATAAAAAAAAATTAGCTTATCTCATTAGAAAAGAAAAATATATTTATTATGATGTAAAAATATTCAATTTTTTTTTATTGTTATTCATTTTGCTTTTCAAAATTTCGTTTCTCTACGACACTTCATAGAAAAACTAAAAAATCAATCGAGTGTATGAACTCATAGGATCGTTTGTCATGTAGCGAAATTTGTTGAGATGGGTTTTGTTAGGGCTATCCACAAAAGGTGGAGTTCATGCATCTACTACTACTACTACTACTGGTGCCTTATTCAACGAGAGAAGTTCACAACGACGCGGCATCTGATTAGTCAACTTGCATGGATGCTATTAAATTTTTCAAGCCTGTCTATTGTTAGGGCCGCTGATTAAATGGTAGTGGGGCCACTTTCATGGGAGTGCTCAGGAGATCTTTATCTATATATATATATATATATGCCAAGACCCATGTGACCATTTTATGTTATCAAGCAATTAATTAATATCGTCATTCTCACAGTTGTCTCTACCATTAACTTCAAGGATGAGGAGGGTAGATGTTGTGCATCATCTTAATGTATTGTGGGACACATGTTATTTATGCAGCACGTGTTATAGGCACCTTGGGTCTTCCACAAGACGTACACCTTTGTGGCCAAGGGAGACGAGGACATCTCAAGCCTACTTTTTGTCCCCATTCTCATATGGAGAATGGTTCACAACCGGATATGGATCAGCCTGTCGCGTTACAGAACAGCCCAAGGCAAGAACAGGATTGTCGACAAGGGCATTGTATGTTGTGGCATGCAGGGATGACCAGATACTGTTTAATGGAATCCTTTTGTATCCTGGAGCGGCGGTGATTCCACAAGCCACTCATTTGTCCCGTGGAGTTTATTTACCATTGGCTTCACAGGGCACTGCGCCATCACTATCTCTACTCCCGTTATCATTCCCACCATCACTCTTCCATTGTCACCGAGCCAATCACCTTTTAAGTCCCAAAACACAGCTAAGGATATCCATAGTAATTAGCATATTGATTAATTAGTCTAACTAATTGCAAATGATTATCTGTCAGCACTAATTAGTGAATGCAAATTAAGGAGCACAACCTTAATTAAATAAAATAAAACTGATGTTAAATTTTATTAAAGTTATTTGCTAAACCAATCAAATGGAATATATCAAATGTGAATTTAATTAGACTTGTGAAAATTATTATTTATACAACTTAAAATATTTTATGTAGAAATAATAACAAAATAAAAATAACATTTATAAAATTTTGTACACGTGCTTAAATTTGTTATTATGATATAAATAACAACTACCATATTTTTTCACAATCGATTTCCAAATTGATTCATATTATGTGGCTTTCACATTTGGCACATTTATTGGTTTGGTTGTTTCACAGACATATGTAGGTAGCTCTAATAACCTACCATTGAATTGATGTTCTTGCTGTGTGGGCATGCGCTTGAGGGTGATGTGAGGGGACAATAGTCAGTAGGTGGATTGCCAACCATTTAAGAACCAGAAAATATGGTAGCTGTTATTTATATCATAATAACATTCTATATAAATATAAAAAAAATTATAAATATTATTTTTATTTTATTTTTATGTATGTATAAAATATTTTAAGAACAATTTTTACAAGTCCAATTAAACTTAAATTGAATGCATTGGACTTAATTGTTTTAGTTGACAAATCATTTTATTTAATTAAGAGTTCATATAATTAAATTTTGTATAAATTTTAAATAATAATAATAAATTATTTAAAATATAAAAAAATATTTATGATAAATAAAATTAAAATGAAAAGAAAATATTTATTTTAATAAACTAACTAATTTAAAAATAAAAATATTCAATTTTAATATACAGTATATAATTTTGAAATGAGTTTTTTACTGTATTAAAAAATTTATTATAAAAGTTTTGATAATTTTAACTTTCTTTTAAATTTAATGGTATGCAGTGCTAATATGTTAGCCGTCCAACAGCATTGACATTCAATGCAAGACATCTACACTTGCATTTTGGGATTGAAACTGTTACTAAAATATCTTGCATGAATTTAGTATTTTTTTTCTAAAAATAATACTATATTTCCAAGTATTGTAAAATAAATTTTATAAATTTAAATTTCTAAAAAAATAAAGAAAGAAATTATTTGTTAATTATTTCTATATGATACTTCCTATTAAGAAATATGACATTCTTTTTTTATGTTTCAAAACTTTTACGAAGCATAATCACAAAATAAAACAATCCTTTGTCTTCTTTTTCCCGCCTTGTTGGCAATCTTGCCCCGATATATGAGAATAGATATGGATTGTGCCATAAATTAAAAGTATAGTAGAATATTCTTAAATTTAAGGGTCTTATTAGGCTGAGTTGCAAAGAAAAATATAGTATATCTATTACATTTTAAATAATATTTGAAGAGTAGTAAGACATACTATTAGACTAGATGGTATTAATTTATGGCCTAATAGTTAATAAATTGGTTATTTGCTATATATATATTTCATATTTTATGCATATAATTAATTAATAAAAAGATACTTTTTATTTTTAATATTATTTATATATATTTTTTCCGATAAAAATTAGCATCATAAAAAATGGCATATTTGTAAAAAGTATATAGAGAAAGCAGTCTACTGCAAAAATATGGTAAATTGCATGTAGTATATATAATGACCTAGGGACATATAAGATAACAAATAATGGGTAAAATGTATTGAAATAAGACAGAAAAGAGAATAAAATCAAAGGGCTGATTGTAATTGTCTTGTGTGGGTTCCGAGATCCTTTAGAAAATGATAACAGAAGGCTTTTGCATAGAGCAGAAAAAAGAAAAATAAAAAAAAAAACATAGTATTGACAAAATTTTACCATAAAAAAGTTCTCAATAAAGAAGATTAGTGTGAAATATAGATGAGTATAAATTATTATATGTCAAATATTAAAATTTATTGTAAATTTTGTATGCGTAAAAGCCTTAAATTCTTGCTCAACAGGAGATTAACTATCTATGTGAAAAAACAAAGCGTATAAAGGAAAAGGAAAATAAAATTACAATGAGATAAGCTAACAATAATAAAATAAAAATTGCATGATAAGTGCAAAGTAAATGAAATAAAAGATGAAGATGCTTTGTGTTTATGTTATAGGTAGCGTTTAAGGTGACAATTTGTCCGCCGGTTGCTTTCGTTTCCAGCTCTATCGATATTCATTTGCCTCCATATTGTATTAGTGCAATCAAATGGGCAAATGACACGATGCATGCAATAGCATTTCAATTATTTTGCATCTCAAAGCCATGTCCCATGCCAATAAATGATTTTACAGCCTTTTTTATTTATTTATTTTAGTTTGATCAGCTGCCCCCCTAAGAAGAGTGGAGTTGGGGTTTCGAGAATTCAAACCTCGGATCGTCTTACGTTAATTTCCCAAATAATTACTTTGAGAATTCAAATCTTATTTGTCTTTGAATCCCCTTCAATGTGTGTAACTGGTTATCAATGGTGGACCTAAGTGAAGTTGTGTTAGGTCAAGCAATCTCAATGGGAAAAGAAAAAAAAAAAAAAAAATATATATATATATATATATATATAATGGTTTAATTAGATTTTATATTATTGTTTTATTTAAAATATATTTTATTTTCACTCAAATTTTATTATGTTCTCGGGTATTTTTATTTTAATTAAAATTATAAATATAACAAATAAATAAGTATTACACAAAATAAATTTTTGTGGCTCTCTACAAAATTGATGGGCTGCACTAACAAACTAATTAAGTACATTAACATGATTAAATTGAATCAGAACATAAATTAAGCCCAAATTAATCAAAAGTAAAACTTAATTAAAACCCAAATCTGTCACCACCACATCCTCTTTTGTTGTATCTTTTGTAAAACTTATTTTTTTTTTTCCTTTTAAGTGTTCAATACAATTGTATATTGTAAAATTGAATGTGGTTTTCTTTTCTTCTTCTTCTTGTTTTTTTTCTTCATAAATTCCTATCCGGAAATAAGTTTTTAGGAAGCCAAGAGGCTAACTGAAGCTCTCCACACTGTCAATGAAAAAGAGGAATGTCAGCTCAAATATCCCGAGAAGACAATATATTCCTGAAAATTATCCTCGATTACAATTGGCATGATAATATATTATTTATAGTGCTGCGGAATAATGCAAGAGATTTTCCTTACAGTCAGTAACAATATTTAATATGCAGCTATATGATCCTTGAAAGATGTCCACTCGGATTCCGATCAGAGATTCCATGACCGACCCAACAAGAAGAATTAAGATGGGGTCTAAAATTCAAAAAAAAAAAAAAAAAGAAAAGAAAAGGAATGTAAGCTTTTGATGTCACGGAACAATTAAAATCAATGCATGCATGCACGCACGCCAGAAGTCTTCATCCACGTTATTGCAAATCCTCTTCGGCTTGGGATCAGCTGCTCGGCCCCCAGAAGTCTTTATCTACATAGTTGCAAATCCCATTCGGCTTGGGATTCGCAGATCTTTGTGAAAGAAGCCAAAAACAAAACGAAGACGCAATATATCCGGAAATTAGAGTATTTTCACCCATTGATGCAAGGGGCCGACACTCTAAATCCCTGGAATATAATCAAAATTATTTATATAATTTCTTTTCATTATTTTGTTTTATTATGTAATAAAGTAAGTGCTGGCATGATTACTTTCAAGTTTTTAAAATTGAAATTTCATAAGTCAACATGCATCTCTCCTTTTTTTTTTTTTTTTTGTCTTTTTGCTACTTATTTAGATTTGAGCTATCATTTTATTTAGAGTATTTATTAATATTTATCAAATATATTTAAACCAATGCAAATGTCACCTTTTAATTTAATTCAAAGGATATTAAATTTATTTTGCCACCACTATTTTATTTATTTATTTATTCTTAAAATTTCCACATTTTCATATCCATCACACACTTTTTTTTTTTTTGGTGCATATTTCACTTCATTACAGCCTATCACTCATCTTTTCAATAGATATATCACAAAAAATAATAAAACTCCATGACAGAGTGTCGAACGTGGAGGAGAAACATGAAACAAAAGAGAACGTGGTGGTGGCAGATTTCAGTTTTTAATTGAGTTTTACTTTTGATTAATTTGAACTTAATTTATACTCTGATTCAATTTAATCATATTAATATACTCAATTAATTTGTTATTCGAGTCAATTAATTTTGTAAAGACCCCCAAATATTTGTTTTGTGTAATGCCTATTTCGTTTTCATATTTATAATTTCAGTTAAAATAAAAATATGCAAGAACAGAGTAAGATTTGAGCAAAAAAAAAAATAATAATAAGATAATAACATAAAATCTAGTTAAACTATTTTATATTTTTTTCTTTTCCTAGTGAGGTTGCTTGCCCCAACACAACCCTACCTAGGTCCACCATGTAACAAAGATTAATGTTACATAGGCTTTTTTATTCTTTTGGATAGCACAATAAGTTTGATAGCACTATTAAAGTTCAATTATAAAAAAAAAAAACATAATTTTATTAATATAAAAATATCGTGTAACAATTAAATGAGAAATATATAAATGACCTAAACATCTAATTATACTAATAATTTTAATAATATCTTTCATCTATCTACATAATAAAAATTTATACTCCTTAATTACACAATAAATTGAAATATTTCAATTGTTTTATAATAGAAACATTTATTTCTACTTTTAATCTATAATAAATTTGAATTAATTCTAATATTCTCAATTAATTGTTTTAGTTCGACAAAACCTCCATACTGTAATGAATACTTTGATTCTTAGCAAGATTAATTAATGTCAAGTAGTTTAATTAACAACGTTTTATGCGATGGTTGAAATTTATTTAATTTGCTTAAATATTGTTGGTTGGCGCATGGTCCAGTTTGCCAACTTTCACCTACTTAATAAATAATTACACCAAAAGACGCAAGGCAGCATTTCCTTTCACCTTTCGCTACCGGCAGTACTGTCTCCATCGGATGTATCCTGGAATTTAAGAGGCTTGATGGCCCAACCACTGCTATACATGTGCCGACTCTCTCCCTGCGGTAACTAAACAATAAATAAAAGAAAAGAAGTAGAAGTTGGGGAGAATTGAAGGCATCAGGCATGTGCATGTAAAGCATATGAAGTAACCTCTCACGGGAAAATGGCAGATATAATATTACTGCAAACCCTGATTGCGTGAGCCCTTTGGCATAATATTTCCTTGAAACAGTTACCATCCATGGATGACAGAAAGGTATAAATAGATATTACTTGTGGTAGAAATAGAGTCTAATTAATATTATAAGAGATAAATATGTAATTTTTTTAATAAAAAAATGTCTTTGATTGTTATTCTTTTTGTTTTTCAATATTTCGTTTCTCTGCGATACTTTATAGAAAAACTACAAAATCAATCAAGTAGAGTATATGAACTCATAGGATCGTTTGTCATGTGGCGAAATTTGTTGAGATGGGTTTTGATTGTGCGTAAAACGTCTCATCCCCGTTGGTTGTTAGGGCAATCCACAAAAGGTGGAGTTCATGCATCTACTACTACTGGTGCCTTGTTCAACGAGAGAAGTTCACAACGACGTGGCATCTGATTGGTCAATTTGCATGGATGCTATTAAATTTTTCAAGCCTGTCTATTGTTAGGGCCGCTGATTAAATGGTAGTGGGGCCACTTTCATGGGAGTGCTCAGGAGATCTTTATATATATATATATGCCAAGACCCATGTGACCGTTTTATATTTGAGAGCTCGCAAGGAAAGAAGCACCAAAGAAAACAAGTAGTATGGCTTCTAGGCCTGGAATTCTCACTGAGTGGCCCTGGAAGCCTCTTGGAAGCTACAAGGTCTCTCTTCTATGACTCCTCTCTCTCTCTCTCTCTCCCCCTCTCCCTCTATCTATAGCCCCATAAACACGCATATATCACATTCTTTAGTGAGGGGAGGGGGAGTTGGGGGGGACTAGATTCTTTTATACACAAAGATTATTAAAAGTTTGAGGAATTATTCCAAATTAACGTCTTTCACAATCATTTCATGACGTTTGTGTCATGATAACCAGTTCTTAGAATTCACACTTAGCAATGAGTTTGCACAATGATATATTATCAAGTAATTAATTAATATCGTCATTCTCACAGTTGTCTCTACTATTAACTTCAAGGATGAGTAGGGTAGATGTTGTGCATCATCTTAATGTATTGTGGGACACATGTTATTTATGCAGCACGTGTTATTGGCACCTTGGGTCATCCACAAGACGTACACATTTGTGGCCAAGGGAGACGAGGACATCTCAAGCCTATTGATTTTCCCCCTTCTCATATGGAGAATGGTTCACAACCAGATATGGATCAGCCTGTCGCGTTACAGAACAGCCCAAGGCAGTAACAGAATTGTCGACAAGGGCATTGAATTTGACCAAGTAGACCGAGAAAGAAATTGGTATATATATATATCTACATCTGCATGATTAATTAGGCTTATCTCATGTTAATTAATCAGCGTAATTTATCACATTTTCGCAATTTCAAACATTAAGTTCAAATTAAAGATTATGATATTGTGCAATTAAAATATTAAAATTAATTATATATTTTTTTTAATTTTGAGGACCCTTATATCATACTTAATTATAACATTAATATTTCTTTATATATTATAAATGTTTTTTTTTAATTTATTTTGGTCTATTATGTTGATTACTAACTGAATATAATGTCGTGGCATGCAGGGATGATCAGATATTGTTCAATGGAATCCTTTTGTATCTTGGAGCGACGGTGATTCCAGGAGCCACTCATTTGCCCATGTGGAGGACAGATGGCATAGTTTTAACGATCCTGATCCATGTGGGTCCCGTGGAGTTTATTTACTATTGGCTTCACAGAGCACTGCACCATCACTATCTCTACTCCCGTTACCATTCCCACCATCACTCTTCCATTGTCACCGAGCCAATCACCTGTAAGTCCCAAGACACAGCTAAGCATATCCATAGTCATTAGTATATTGATTAATTAGTCTAACTAATCGCAAATGATTGATTATGTGTCGGCAGTAATTAGCGAATGCAAATTGAGGAGCACAACAACCCCTTCTTCCTATCCCCACTATTGTGCTCTCCCCTGCCTAAAAATGAGCAAGTTTTTAGTAAATGATGTTTTGTTGGTTCAAAAATCGAAGACCCATTTGTTTTCCTTAAATCTAATTTTGTTAAATTTCTCCATTTATGGTGGCTATATGTGGTATGGACAGCTAAATCCCCCTTTATGCACCGGCCAATAATTAATGGAGGGTTTTAGGGTGTTCCAAACTTCCCAGCAGTAAGCAATTTAATGCATACATCTAAAACGATTAAACGAAGCTACAAGCAAGCATGCTGTCATGAATGTCACAAGACTTTCCTTGAGTTGGGCACCGGACTAAAGGGTACGGGCCTAAAGTTTATGGTCCAGTCCATTTCATTACCCGAAATGGAAAACTTGTATGCATAGTTATTAACCGTGTCTGAATAAAGGAGCAGTACTTCAACATGATACAAATATAGAAATTTTACCTTCTTCATTCTTGTTTGTAAATTATTTTTACCGATGGAGGGAGGATGGGTTAGCTTCAGTTAAAGCTAATTTACTGGTGAACAAAGCTTATCACCATAAGTCCCCCTAAATGACAATCACTTTACTAAAAAAAAGGATGCTGTTGGGATGAAGGTATGCACACCGAGCGATGGAAGAGCAGGGGTTCACCTATAGACATCATTCAGCCTTCCCTAAAGAAGAACCCACCATCCGACCCATAACTTGGAGAGGGGTTAATGTACGTATAAGAATTCGAACCATTATTGGGTGTGCAGCGCAGTTGCACGAGCAATATTCAAGCTTCCACCTTGGTTCATTAAACTTAACAATTTGAGGTCTTCAGTTCCAATAATTAAGAAAAACATACATAATAAATTAACTGTTGTTGTGTGACATTTGATTTACAGAGACTTTTGGACGGGCAAAAAAGAATAAACTAAATTTTTATTTTAAAAGTAAATTAAAGGAATTTATTTAGATTTTAAATAATTTAGTTATAAATTTTATTTATATACTTAAGAAATAATTGACTAATTTAGAGCAACCATCTGTTCTTTTTACAGGCTAGTTGGAGAATGCCCCAAAAAAAAAAAAAAGGAGTACTAATATATATTTTTGTCGGACTTAAATTAAAATGAAATTCTCTTCATTAATAGTTGCACACACACGCATGTATATGAATTATTGTGATTAATTTAATAACCTTTCCATGCATGCATATGGATATGGCAGCTGTGATACATCCATTTGCGGAACATATAGCATACTTCCTGCTATTTGCAATACCAATGGTGACGACAGTGCTGACCGGAACGGCGTCGGTGGCATCCTTGGCCGGTTACATCACTTACATCGACTTCATGAACAATATGGGTCACTGCAACTTTGAGCTCATTCCCAAATGGCTCTTCTCGATTTTTCCACCTATTAAGTATCTCATGTACACCCCATCGTAAGTTATTCAATTTTCAAACAATAGTTTCTTGCAATTTTCGTTTTGTAAGACTTCCTATAACCATGGTTATATGATAGTGACCACCCCACAAATTTTGAGTGTAATTTACTACAATGAATTAAGTTATCTCTGTTATATGAGAGTAAGAAAGAGTTGTTATATAATCTCATCAAGATTGCGGGGACCCTTATAGAGTTATAGTCCTAATAGTGAAAAATTATTTTTCTTTTAATTCATCATAATGTTATTGTTTAGATCTTTATAAGAGTAGATAGACTTGAAAGTTAGCCACATGCAGTCACTTGCTTATCTTAGATAACTTGTGCTAGGATGGCAATTATAATATAGTATGTAGAAGAGGAATACTTAGTTAAAGTGGCAGGCCCTATTCTAAAATTGTATATCATATGGATGGAAGCCTGGCAGTGTACAACTTACTATGTTTAGAGCAAAGTCTAGTATGACGCATGACTTGTCAAAAGCACACAATTAATTATTGTAAGAAAGCCTCGTTGCAAATATGCCATACAATTTTGGACAATTGTAATTAGAATAGATTAGCAATTAACAACTAATTGTTAAATTATTGCTTGATAAAATTTTGTAAATTATTGACTGGATTGTAACTCAAATAATGATGGACGACAATGCAGGTTCCACTCACTTCACCACACCCAATTTCGGACCAATTATTCTCTTTTCATGCCATTCTATGACTATGTCTATGGCACAGCAGACAAGTCCTCCGATTTGCTATACAAGAACTCACTTAAGAGACCAGAGGAGTTCCCAGATGTGGTGCATCTGACCCATCTAACCACCCCGGAGTCCATCTACCATCTACGACTAGGATTTGCCTACCTTGCCTCTAGGCCCTACATTTTTAAATGGTACCTTTGGTTGATGTGGCCCTTCACTCTTTGGACTGTTATGTTGACTTGGATTTACGGTCATACATTTGTTGTTGAAAGGAATCGCTTTTATAGCCTCAAATTGCAGACCTGGGCTATACCCAAATACAATATACAAGTAAGTCATCATTGATGTATATACTAAGTCCACTTCAAATGTTTCCTTCAACTGGAAGCCCAATCTTAGGTACTAATGATATACATACATACATACATACATATACGTATAGGTAAATTTACTTACCCCATGACTTGCCTCCACTCACTATGTTATGTCTAATAGTTCTTTAATTCATTTTTAAGGAAAAAAAAAGGAAAAAGAAAAAGAAAACTAAATGCATTTTATTCTTTTGGTTGTTATGCTAATTTGTGTATATCTATACTTCCTCGGTAGTACTTCCTCAAATGGCATAATGACTCCATTAATAGCTTGATTGAGGAAGCCATACTTGATGCAGAGACAAAAGGGGCTAAAGTGTTGACTCTTGGCCTCTTGAATCAGGCAAGTTGTAGTTAATTTATGTTGTTTCCACTTTCTATTAATTATCATTAAATTAATTAAGGTCAATAGGCAACATAAGGTTAGAAAAGATTTGTTTATATATATATAAAATAACTCAAAATGACAAGCGTAATTGTAATATTATAGGGGGAGGAGTTGAACAGGTACGGTGAGATTTACATTCGCAAGCATCCTGAACTTAAAGTGAGAATAGTGGATGGAAGTGGCCTAGCAGTTGCTGTTGTGCTCAATAGCATACCGAAGGGAACAACCCAAATGCTCTTTATAGGCAACCTAACTAAAGTTGCCTATGGTGTTGTCCTTGCTTCATGCCAAAAAGGAATTCAGGTATTTAATTTTGGATGCTAGTTAACTTGATATTCCAAAGTCTTAACTAACTTGAGTTGGTACTGTATTGATTTCAATTAGGTGTCTATCCCATGTAAGGATGATTATGCGAAGCTCAAGAAGTCTTTAGGCACCAATTCTCTTGGTAATTTGATATTTTCCAAAGGTTATTCTGCTAAGGTAATTAATTAAACAAGCCCCATCCGCCCTAATTTTTCCCTTAACTAAATTTTGAAATTATTAGGTAGACTTAGTCTACCACAATATCTGTTTGTAAATCAGATCAATCATGTACCATTGCCTTATAAATAACTCATTACTTTTCATAATGAATTTTGACATAGGTATGGATAGTGGGTGACAAATGCACTGAAGAGATCCAAAAGAAAGCAACAAAAGGAACATTGTTCATTCCTTTCTCCCAATTCCCACCAAAGAAGTTGCGTAAAGACTACTATTACCACACCACCCCAGCAATGAGAGCCCCCTTCTCTCTAGAGAATGTGGACTCTTGTGAGGTATATATGCCATTTGCATTTTGATCTTCACATTATATATTATTCTCTGCTAAGATTGAACTTAACTTTATAAATATCATTCATAAACATTTGAAAGAGGTTGACCCATTTTTATTTGTCAATAACCCTATCATAGTATCTACTGAATCAGCTTATTTTAACTATGATTAATTGATTGCAATATATGCATGGCAGAATTGGTTGCCAAGAAGAGTGATGAGTGCATGGCGTGTAGCTGGAATAGTGTATGCCTTAGAAGGACTAAAAGAACATGAATACGGCCACTCTATGTCCAGCATTGACAAAATTTGGCAAGCAAGTCTTCAACATGGATTCAAGCCTTTGATGACCCCAACTCAATCAAATTGTTGATTTACAAGCCCATGCAATTTCATGACTTAGAACCTTCTATTGTTGTGTACTGCATGCCTAGATGACATACTAGTAGAATTATCTTGTTATGCCCATATATTTGGTTTGCTATATGTTATTATGAGATATGGGTTCACTATATGTTATTGTGAAATGTTCATCATTCTCTGAGTGTGGGATGCCATTATAATTTAATAGAGGGTGCTATATTTTATATTTGTTTGCACATATTATAGTGATGAAGACCTTGAAATAATGAACAAAACCTAAATCTCTTAATTTACAGGTTGGATAATGAAAGACAAATTTTTGTGTAATACTGAGGTGACTCCATTAAAACGCTCAGTTTACAAGCACATAAACATTGTTTACATAAAAATATGAGTAAAATTATGTATATCTATTATAAAAATTGTTATTACTATATGCTACAATGCTATAAATGGCATACCATTAGAAAAATCCTATTATGCCCATACATTAGGTTCACTGTATGTTATTATGAGATGTGATATTCACCATTCTCTTTGCATGGTGAAGGCTTTAACAAACAAATAACAAATAAAACATATATTTCTTAATTCACTTATTACCACTTGTTCAATAAGTGCATCGAATATAAGAAAAAATAAAAACTATATGTATGTATTTATAATATAATTTTGTAAATAGAGAAAAGATTAATGAAATTTTTATGTAATAATATCTGTTCATTTTTACAATTTTTTAAATAAATTTTTATAATTTATAATATTTAATATTAATTTAATAATTAATTTATCATTTTTAAATATTTTAATAAAATTTAGAGACACAAAAATTAAAAATTAAAAAGATCAACTTATCTAAGTTCTATTGAAATAAGATTCACAAGTAAAAATACTTGTCATTTATTAGTTATTAGGTGTCCCGAGTGAACAAATAAATTAGTTATAATTTTTTAATTTTGTTATTTTTAAAATTGGATAAAAATAAGAAAAATTAAAAATATGAAACTCAACTTGCAAATAATATAAATAATAATTTTATTATTAGATTAAATGTGTTGATATAAATTTTTTTCTTACATCTTAATTTTCTTGAACATAAGAATTTCACAATTTCATAATTTTTTTTCTTTTTTTAATGATGAATTATAAAAATTTTAAAAAATATTTATATAATATATATATATTTAGATTTAAAAAATATATAAAATTATGTATCATATTATATTGATATATATTCTTTTAAATTAAATTATCTTATTTATATTAAAATAATTTATCTTTTAACAAAAATATATAAATTATAACATATTTTTATTAAATGTATTTGAATTAAATTATTTATATCTATTAATATATTATATTAATTAAATTTTTAATTTTATCATATGTAAATTACAAATACATATAATTCAATTATTTAAATATAAATATATATATATATATATATTATATTTTATCTATAAATATTTTTATATCATATTTATAATATTAATTTTTTTTATCTATTTAATAGTAAATACTAATTTTATTAAATTTAATTTTGATTAAATGAATTAAATCTTAAATTTTTTTTTTTTTTAACTAAGAGCCCAATTTTAGGTACTAATGATATACATGCATACATACACCATGACTTTCCTCCACTCACTATGTTATGTCATATAATTCTTTAATTAGTCTTTTGAGAAAAAAAATAAAAAAGAGAAGGAAAAAGAAAAACTAAATGCATTTTATTCTTCTGGTTGCTATGCTAATTTGTGTGTATTTATACTTCCTCAAATGACAAAATGAATTCATTAATAGCTTCATTAAGAAAGTCATACTTGATGTAAAAACTGTTAGTTCTGACAAATTCTTGACTACTTTCCAAGTTTCTGTACAATATGCTGATGAATGCAGTAGAGGAAAGAAGGAAAGAGAAAAAGAACAAAAAGTGGGATTTGTAGGAAACCTTAATTTGGTTTCTCAAAAGCAAAAAATATATTTTTCATTGATAATTTAACTTGTTTATATAAAAATTTTATAACTTTTACAAAATTGAATTAGATAGTTCTTCATAATTGCATTTTTTGAAAATTTAAATTTGAATACAAATTTCAAATTTAGATTTTTCTTAAAACATTTTGTTATATTTTGTCACAACTAACCTAACTATCATAACTAAGTTGATTCTCAGCTTGCTACATCTTGTTATTGGTGTCGCTATTACTATTGCTACATTTCCTATTGATGCAACCTGCTACAATGCTGTTATTGAAGATGTTAGATAGTAATACCAATACTTTAATTCTCCTCTTTGGTGTTGCAATGTTACATCCTAACTTAACTCTTAAATACTTAAATGTTGCTTTTTTAAAAGGCTTTGTTAAGATATCAGCAAATTGAACTTCTCTTATGTAGTAATTCTCTTAGGTAGTAAGTTAGGATGATTTCCTTGTTTTGTTGAGCTTCCTTCACAACATGAAGCTTTATTAAAAAATGCTTGGTTCTACTATAAAAAATTAAATTTTTAAAGATTTTAATTGTGGCTTGATTATCATGGTATATGATTGTTGGTTTAATTTGCTCTATTATGAGATCTTTAAGAATCCTTTTCCACCAAATGGTCTGATTCACCCTTATTGTCATTGTTGAAAGGTGCTTCTCATATGGTGACAACAAAACAAGCAAATGGTTTGATCAAAAGTCATGAGTCTGCATTTTAGAAGAATTCATTGTTTTTAAGATTACCAAAGATATTCTTGAAGCATATATAGTTGCTTTCTTCCTTTGTGTTTTTTTTCCCCTATTGGCAATCTTGACCCATTAGATGAGAAGAGATATAGATTAAGCCACAAATTAGAAGTATAGTAGAATATCCTTAAATTTAAAGGTCTTATTAAGTTGAGTTGCAAAAAAAAATATAATATATACATTACATTTTAAATAATATTTGAAGAGTAATAAGACATACTATTAGACTAGATGGTGTTAATTTATAGCCTAATAGTTAATAAATTCGTTATTTTCTATATATATATATATATACTTCATATTTTATACATATAATTAATTAATAGAAAGATAATTTTTATTTTTAATATTATATATATATATATATATATATATATATATATATATATGATAAAAATTAGCATTATAAAAAATGCCATATTTGATTAATTTGGGCTTAATTTATAATTTGATTCAATTTTATTATGTTAATGTACTCAATTAGTCTATTGGTCGAGCCCATTAATTTTGTAGAGACCCACAAAATTTTGTTTTGTGAAATGTCTTTTTTATATTTATAAATTTAATTAAAATGAGAATACGCAAGGATAAATTAAAATTTGAGTGAAAACAAACAAATGGGGTAATAATATAAAATCTAACTAAATCATTATATATAT